>CM044016.1:47788080-47928818 GCA_024085815.1 Flaveria linearis
AACAAACAAGCTTTTCATATCTGCCAACAAACATGATGCAAACAAAGCCAGCCTCCAACCAACTTGTAATTTAACACTTTATTAGTGTATGGCGTTTTGTTATTTTAAAATAACATTATATAATAATTAATGATAGTGTCATTTTAATCTCAATATTAATCCCAACTAACAGTTTTAATAGTATTAATCTCAACTTTTGATTTTGTTACAAAAAACAGTCGCTGGCTAATTGTTCCTTTACTCCGTTAATTTTTTATGACGCTGATCGTGACATGGTATGTGACATGACATATTACATAACTAATATATATATATATATATATATATATATATATATATATATATATATATAGGGTAAGGTTCCTTTGTTAACCTTTGTTTATTGCGATAACCCGTTAACCCTAATGTAGCGAATACTTACATCACTGTAACTAACATTTATATCGCATTACACCACTGATGTAACGATTTTCCCTCCATTTTTAAAAAACTCTACCATTTTTATAACGTTTTTAACTTTTTTGTATGACGTTATTTTTTAAACAAATTACACCATTAAATAGACCATTTTAATATCTTTAATTGACGTTTTAATATCTTTAATTTAAACAAATTACACCATTAAATAGATCGTTTTTAAAAAAAAATTTAATGTTCGTTTTGGACCACTAGTTAAACCACTGTAACTCTAAGTTACAATGGTGACGTGGCTTGTTGTGGACCACTAGTTGTGTTAATGGGTTATCGCAATAAACAGGGGTTAACATTTGATCCCTTCCCTATATATATATATATATATATATATATATATATATATATATATATATCTACTACTATATATAAGCATCTCTTTAGGGCAAAAACGTAATTTTACAAAATCTCTTAAAATTAAGAGATGTACATGTATTCATGCACAATGTACAACTTTCTTTGCTTTGGATGCATATGGAACGGAGGGCAAGTTGCTTTCGACAACTGTACAAAAGTTTTTTGTCAGATCTTCAATTCAAAATTTCAAACTCAAATCTCAAATTGCAGCTTCTTCCTTCCTCTGCTCCACAATCGACACTCCTAACCCTCTCATCATCATAGCTCTATACCACCACCGTTGGCCTCCGATTCCTTCATCTCCATCTCAAAACCCACCCGAATTGTACATCCACCACCGTCATCATCATCATAAAGTCCACTCGCATGCTCTCTTTCTTCCAATTTTCCATAGACTAGAGATACGAGAGAGATTAAAAGCACACCTTTCTTATATCATTACTACCACCATCGACGTTGTTGGATTACTCGCCGATGTTCACCATCAACGTTAGGGTTCGAAAACGGGACCCGAGGATGGCCTGCTCCAACTTTCTCGCGGGTCGGGTCCCCTGCGCCTGTCCGGAGCTTGATGCGCAGTTTGCGGCCGAGGAGGAAGCCGGGGCTCCGGGGAAGAAGAAGACCCGAACCGCGGTGAGTTGCAGGTGTCAGGTGCCTGGGTCGTATGGGTCGTATGCACAGCAAAGGGTAGTCTTTCTCACTTCTGCATCTATCAGATTCAAAATGTATCATTGCATATGTACACGTGACAGCAATTGAGGTGTATAGATAATAGATATGCTCTTAATAAAGTTCAAGATTTTGATTTCTGGCTGCAAAATAGTTAATCATTTGGTATTGAATTTGATGTACTTGTGTTTTAAACGGTAGAGGTATGAATGATTTGTAGTTGGTGTTGAGGTTGATTGCTAATTAGGTTGAGAATGTTAAGATCATTGTTCTCTTTTATTGGGTTTTAGGGTTTATAGATATGGTTGAAGCTAGAATGTATGTTGATTTGTGAGTGTAAGTTTGTTGGTTTGATTTATGATTTGATTGTTGTTTGATGAACAGAAAGGGTATTTCAGCTTCAGCTAAGCCATACAAGAGGACTCCCCCAAGCTGGTTGAAGATCTCTGCTCAGGATGTATGTGATATGTTATCTATTTGCTTGTTATTCTTTATCATGAGTTACAATTGATTTATTTAAGATTATAACACTTTGTAAACCAATATTGACTTTTTGTTTGATTTTCTAGCTTTTATTGAGTTAGATTATTGTGTTAATTTAATTGTTTTGAGCAAAGCATGAAATTTGTTTTTTTGAAGAAAGTGTTGGATGAAATCCATTCTTTATTTACAGTTGATGTCAGCGTATTGGTGTTCAACTCTTTGCTTTCTTATATTTCAGTTGTTTCTTAGCAAGATTGAATCTTTTATTTACATTTGAAGTTTAAAGTTTCTGATTTAATTCTTCAGGTTCAAGACAATATCTAAATCTTGAAAAAATTATATGACTCACCCTAGCAAGCTTGCTTACGGATGCGGGGTTGGAGGAGTTTCCGCTGTGTATGGCGGTGATTGAGCCGCAGTATACGATGTCGGGGAATGTGGAGGTGTTGATTGGTGCGGGGGATCGTGTGTTGTTGGTGGAGGAAGATGGGGTTCAGACTGTGGGTGATGGGTTGGGCCCTTTGCAGAAGATGGTTGTTTCGCATAATGGGAAGTTGATGGCTTCTTTTACTCATGATGGTCTGTTTCTTGTGATGCCTACTGATTTCTCCAGTATCATCTTTGAGTATGCCTGTGAGGTTTGTTTTAAATATCATGTCTTTGATCTATACATTTAGGTTTTGAAAAGATTATTGGTTGTATGGAAGAATTTGCATACGATGTTTTATTTTAACTGTGTATGTACAGTCTGCGCTTGCTCCGGAGCAACTTGTTTGGTCTGGGATGGATAGTGTGTTGCTGTATTGGGATGATGTGCTTCTGATGGTGGGTCCTTATGGAGATCTGGATAATGGATAATAATTGAACGGGTAATGAAAATGTTGTTTTTCTTACTTATACCTGGTTCAACCTAATAGATGCTCTTTTTCAGGCCTTTTGGTATCTTGAGTGGCACCTTGATTTGTTGATATTATGGGCCTTAGCTTGTACTGGGAAGTTATCTGAAGCTCAAGACTTACTCAATGGCTTAAAGTTGAAGTTAGAAAACTCACTCTTTTTTTTCTGAAATTAAGTTGTACTCGATTGTCTCACTCTAAATGTTTTGTTCCACCCAGGGTTTCTACAATGAACCCGAAGAAGGGAAAGATAATGCAAAAAGGACTCACAGTTTGTTTTCAATATACTTAGCTCTGAACCTATTCTTGTAGTTTTTTTGTAGGTTATTCTTGAATTCAAACTCGGGTCAAGTCGGGTCAGTTTGAACGGGTCAAGAGCAGTTTAGTAATTCCTGTATTATTTGTAGAAGGTTGGTTGTTTGTTTGTGTTTTAGTTGGGGTCAAGGTCATGGGTTTGATATTTTGTTTATGGAGGCAAGTTGTGGGCAAGTATGTGTCTGTTTTTATTGCTTATAGTCTAGGATGCATGTAATGGTACCTATATAAGTTTGCAGGTTGGTTAATGAAAGAGTATGTTAAAAACATAAATCCCTCCTGTTCATGAGCTTAGAGAGGATTATAGGGGGTCTGAACCAGCATTTTCAACATAGCAAGTGTGGTTACAAAGAATGACACATGTTATTTACACGATGATTCTTAACAGCTGTTATTATTTGGTTTTAGCTTGCAGAATCTGCATACGAGTATGGGATAGGTGATTTCACTAGAGCATTAGAGTTGCTTGGTCCGGACTTTGATGCCGAGAGCTGTAAGGCGAAGAGGGTGCAGTTTCAGGTCCCTACGTGGTTCAGTCGGGGTTCAGCACACGTCCGAGAACACCTCAAGTGCTGTTTGGTTAATGCAGGTAAACAACCAAATGAAAAAGAATCAATCGTTGGGTTGAATATCTATTTTCTTGTTAAATGAAATCCCCATTATTTATTTATGTATATCGTGTCTGCAGGGATGGCTATTTGCATATGATCCATACTGGAGGCCTCCACAGATGCAGGTCCCTCCTGTCCATCCACCTTAAAACACCTTGATTCTTAATCTGGCTATTTGTATGCATTAGCCAACAATGAAAAAAGTTCTTAATGATATTTTTTATGGGAGATCTAGGTTTGGTAATACTAAACTAATCACAAATTAAAGTTATTAAATTTGCTTTAAGAGTGGGATCCCACAGGGTATGATTATTTGTTTGTTTGTAAATTTGTTTTTAAATCGGTGGGAATTAGTTTTGCTACTTTAAAATAGGATTTCTGATGAACCGGTGAATCTGCATCTGTTATGGAATTATGTAAAATAAAGATTCATCAATCTTCGGTTTTCTTATGCTTTCTCATTTTCTGATATCAAATAACTTGCATCCTCCTTTCAGGCACTTCTGCATGCTGTTCCCATAGGCAAAATGATTGTTCTTGACCTTTATGCTGAAGTCAACCCTATTTGGACTACCTCATATCAGTTCTATGGTGTCCCTTACATCTGGAAAGTTACTCTTTCTTTTAATAATTTTTTTGGCAAATAAGCATGTAGATTCTTGGCATATTAATAATTAGCATTATGTGTTATAGTTGTTTTTTTCTTATTTGGGTACAATCTGTACTGCACAGGTGCATGCTGCATAATTTTGCAGGAAATGTTGAGATGTATGGTGTTTTGGATTCTGTAGGATCTGGACCTGTTGAAGCCCGTGTTAGTAATAACTCAACAATGGTAAATCATATGTTTTGTTTTAGCTCTTGCTTTTTTGTCCATAAATTAAAACTGTTTATAATTATAATTTTCTGCAATTATTTAGATCATGCATTTACTCAATTGTTGTGTTCTCTTAGGTCGGTGTTGGAATGTCAATGGAAGGTATTGAGCAGAATCCTGTAGTCTACGATCTCATGTCAGAAATGGCATTTCAGCACAACAAAATTGATGTCATGGTAGCATAAACTTCACTATATGACAAATGTAATTACATCTAATTCTGCTGCTGCTTATTATTATATTTGTTTTGCAGAAATGGGTTAATTCACTTTGATTCACTTCTAGGATTCTTTGCAAGGAAATTACTTTCATTTTTTTATTCTAATGTGGACCAAGTAAACATCTTGATTTATTGATTTTTTTGGTTGAAGTACTAATTAAAGTTTAAGACCTCGAAATCCTCTAAACATATATACAACAGTTGTTATGTTATGTTATGTTGCGGATGCAAAAAAGATAGCTGGTTCACGTGTATGTCCATAAAACAGTTAAAATATATTATAATTTCCTTGACTGCATTATATATATATACAATATGGGTCTGTATATTGGTTTGGTTCTTGCATATGTGAAGGCCATGGTCCAATACATAAGCCTAAATATTTATGAGTACCTTCATCAAGATACAATTATTTTACAAGTGGTTGTTGTCAAATGACTTGTGCTGCTAATTTTTTTAAATGTAGTATAAGGAATGATACAATTATTTTACAAGTGGTTGTTGTCAAATGGCTATGTTTATGAAAAACATTTTTTTATTCGTGTGCTATTATTCAATTGAGTTTTATGATGCTCAAGTATTCAGAAAACGATAATAGACTATACAATAGAAGCAACACAAGTATTCAGAAAACGAATATCGTATTGTAAAATATCGTCGATGCCGCCGCCGCATCGCGCGGGTTCCTTACTAGTATATATATATATATATATACACTATATTAATAAGCATTTGGGGAGGGCAAGATGGTCATTTCACCCAAAACTTTTAAAATTAAGAGATGTACAAGCATTGAAACTTGATGTACAACTCCCCAAAGCAAACAATGAAATTAGAGTTTGAAAGTACTGATTTTGCGCGGATCCTTTTACGGGTCGGGTCAATGCCCACGCGCGGATCGTTTTCATTTGGATTAGGGTTACATCTTCAAAACACAGAGGCTCATTTCTTACGCCTCTCTTACCGCTCTGTCTCTCTCTCTCTCTGATCAACACTCTTAAATCTGTGGTGTTCAACGTACGAACCTAAGTGTTTTGGTAGATCGGTTTGTTTTCGTTTGGATTAGAGGTTTCTCAAGTGTATACAGGGAATTGATCGTTTTCGTTTGAATTGTTTGAATATACTGATTTGTGCCATTTGCAGACGACCCCAGATGCAGTTTTCAGCACTGCAATAACACCTCCGGCAACCACCTTTTGGGGGCTCATCTTTTTCAGCCTTTGACAATGGCAGCCACGCACGTTAGCAGAACAAGGATGATGTTAGGGTTTTCTTTGCTTGCCGCGCACGTTTGGTGCTCAGCTGCTCGCTCACCGTTACCGGCTATAGGGTGAAGGTTCTTATGTAGGCAATTATCTATACAAATTTTGTTGCTTTCACCTTTGCGTGCGTGCGTGTGTGTGGCCTTCTTTGCTTGCTGATTTCCAATTTTGCTTTTGGAATGGTTGACTCATTCAAGCAGGTTTCATTTCGTTTGCATTTGCTATCTAATTTTTTGTTTCAAAGCAGAAGAAAGAGCCTTTGTTGCTATTCCTCATGTATTCAACAGCTTTCAGATGAATCCAATTCTCAATGCAAATTAATTGGATTCAAAGAAGGCTTGTGCATCTGAATATGCAAATTTGTGCCCTTGCTTCTTTGTAAACACAATTCAAACGCAAAATTGATGTTGATTTTGTCACCAATGTTCGCTACTTGGTAGGGTTTTTGATTTCTTATGTTTAAGCTGTAGCAAGATTAGGACGTTGAAGTTACTGCAACAAATTACAAAGTTGAGTTGATTATTGCTTCTGAAGACTTCCTTTTCTAATTTTATGCCAGGGCTTATAGTTTGAGTGCACACTCTTCTCTTCTCTTCTTTCCGGTTAGAATATTAATTATGTATAAGCAAATATTATCTTAATTGCATATGACTACCCTTTGATTCTGTAAATATCAATAGAACTATAGCCTGTTTTGCTCTAACCTGTTTTGCTGCTAGATACATACTTTTATGTTTATATTAATAAGCACAGTAGCCTATTTTCTTGTTTGGTTACATGATATAAGCCTAGCTATCTTAAGTCTTGATTGTTGGTTTTTACTCTTAACTTTTAGTGCCCTTTTTATTTACCGAGTATAAACATAATTCACCCAATTTATTAGAAAACAAAAGTGCAAATAAAAAAGATAGTTAAGATAATCCTATCTGAAACACACCATTCTCATGGGTTTAAAAATCTTGATTATTTGTATGAAATCCTCTACTTTTGGTGCCCTTCTCAACTTACTGATTACAATTGGTACTTTATGTGTTTTGCAACATATAGCATGCCATAGCTTATGTGGAGGGAGGATGGTTCTTTTGGCCAAGATCTTAACAGCATCGAAGCAGGATGGCAGGTATTCTCACTGTCCACAATTCTTGATGCCAAAAGATGAAAAATAAATTTGAGGAACCGTGATGTGTTGTGGCGGCATCGTATGCGGGTGTGCCTTTACGGTTTTTTATATAAAATCTGTTAAATATTGGGTGGAAGTGTGGAACTTAAATTTTGTACATGGTTGGCATGGGGGTCCTGAACAAAAGTATAGACGGAGACATGTGCATGACAATTGCCGGTACTCTGCCCAATGTGTTGTTGATTTGGTTATCATTTCAAAATGATCTTGGAATTTAGCTGCTTCATTCTAAACAAACAAACAAACAAACAAACAAACCCAGTATATCCCACTCAAGAGTAGGGTCTGGGGAGGGTAGGTGGTGGCAAGTCTTTCCTTTATCCCGATAGGTAGAGAGACCGCTTCCAAAGAGACCCCCGGCTCGATAACAGAAGCAATAAAGCTAGGGAATCAACATATAATCAAACATATGATATCGTACCCATCATACAGTAAACATTAAGATATCACCAAAAAATATAAAATGAACAAGCCTGCATCAGGTAAGCAACAAATTTTCGCTAAAAAGGTCGCAGTGTACTACATACACATGAGGCCCCGTAAGAAGTAATGAAAGTCCCTTCGTAGCTACAGAAACCACTAAAAGTCCTTAATTTTAATTCTACGTCTCCACTCGCTCCTATCCTCGATCATGTGCTCAGAGAGGTGCAAGTGTGCCATATCTCGCCTAATTATCTCTTCCCAAGTCAGCCTAGGTCTTCCTCTACTCTTCCTACCCTCTATGACGATGTTCTCCACTGCTCTGACCGGTGCTGCCATTGGTCTCCTCTTGACATGTCCATACCACCTTAATCTTCCCTCTCGTATTTTATCTGCAATACAAGCCACTTCTAACTTCTGTCGAAACACTTCGTTTCTTATCCGATCCAGTCTTGTATGGACACTCATCCACCTTAGCATTCGTATTTCCGCAACCTCTATTTGTTTCTCGTGCGATTTCTTTATGGCCCAGCAGTTTGTTCCATATAGCATAGCTGGGCGTACCACGACTTTGTATAGTTTTCCCTTAAGTTTTGCTGGAAACATCTTGTCACATAGGATCCCTGATGCTGCTCTCCACTTGCACCATCCTGCTTGGACCCGGTGAGCTACATCGCTGTGTATCTCTCCGTCTTCCTGCAGGTACGAGCCCAGGTATTTGAACCTAGATGTCCGTGGGACCGGCATACCCTGGATACTGATTTGGGTGTCCTCTTCCTCGTGACCCCCAAAGTTACAATGCATGTATTCCGTCTTAGAGCGACTTATCGTTAATCCTTTGTTCTCCAGCGTTGCTCTCCACTGCTCTAGCTTATCGTTAAGCATCATTTTAGATTCTGATATTAGGACAATATCATCCGCAAAGAGCATGCACCACGGGACTGACTGTTGTATAGACTTAGTCATCTCGTCCAACACTAGTGCGAAGAGAAATGGGCTCAATGCCGATCCTTGGTGGAGTCCCACTTCCACTGAGAATGAGTCTGTGTCTCCTACCGGTGCTCGCACACGCGTTTTTGCCCCGTCATACATATCCTTAATTAATTTGGTATACCTCTCTGGTACCCCTCTAAGTCGTAGAGTTTCCCAAATTAGTTGTCGCGATACACTGTCATAGGCCTTTTCTAGGTCGATGAATACCATATGGAGGTCCCTTTTCTTTTCTCTATATTTCTCCATTATCCTTCTTATGACGTGTATGGCTTCTGTCGTAGAGCGTCCTGGCATAAATCCAAATTGGTTTATTGCTATCTGGGTTTCCCGTCTAATTCTCGTGTCAATAACTCTTTCCCATAGTTTCATCGTGTGACTCAGTAGCTTATTCCCCTGTAGTTTTCGCAACCTTGAATATCTCCTTTTTTCTTATATATGGGGACTATGACACTGGTTCTCCAGTGGTCTGGCATCTTCCCTGTCTTAAAGATAGTGTTGAATAGATCTGTTAGCCATTTGAGGCCCTCATCACCCAGGCATTTCCACTCTTCAATCGGTATGTTGTCTGGCCCCACCGCTTTAGCCCTTCCCATTTTCTTCATAGCTCTTGTAACTTCGTCAACGGTGATGCTTCTACAATAGCATTGGTTTTGTTGCATTGTTTGAGTTGTTCTATCTACCTCAGTTTGTTGATTTTGATTCCTGTTGTTAAATAGGTTATCGAAGTAAGTTTTCCATTTGACCTTGATATCTTTCTCCTTCACCAAAACCTTTCCATCCGCATCCTTTATGTACTTGACCATTGTCAGGTCCTGTCTGCTTCTTTCTCTTGCCTTGGCTAACTTAAACATGTCATGCTCTCCTTCTTTCGTCTCTAGTCGCTTATACATCATTTCATACGCCGTGTTCTTTGCCTCAGACACCGATTTTTTCGCTTGTCTCTTAGCCTCCTTGTACTTTTGTTTTAGCTCCGCGTGTTCTTCGTCATTGTTACAGTGTATGAGCTCTCTAAAACTTTGTTGTTTGATACGTATCTTCTCCTGTACATTTTCGTTCCACCACCATGATTCCTTATGACCAACTGCCCTTTTTGTTGTGACTCCAAGCTTTTCTTTAGCTGCTTGGATGAGCCTATTTGCCATAACCTCCCACTTTTGGTTTGCATCTTCCTGTGGCCCAGTTTGGTTCATTTGTATTACTTTATCTCTAAAAATGGTAATCTTTTCGTCTTTGAGCTGGCCCCATCTGATCTTGGGTGTAACTCTCTTGTTCCGTTGTGTAATTGGCCTCTTGACGCGTATATCCGCCACCAACATATGGTGTTGTGTCGCAACCGTCTCTCCCGGGATTGCTTTACTGTAACACCCGAAAGTTTGACTTCTCAGCATGTGATGCGAC
This sequence comes from Flaveria linearis, assembly GCA_024085815.1. NCBI lineage: Eukaryota > Viridiplantae > Streptophyta > Magnoliopsida > Asterales > Asteraceae > Flaveria > Flaveria linearis. Next base: position 47,798,233 of record CM044016.1, read on the forward strand.
TGAGCTTCAGTCGCCTGTGATTTATGCGACTGAAGTTCAACCGCATGGCTATTCGGCCGATTGAATCTCAACCGCACGATTGGAGTTCAACCGCCCGAATGGAGTATGAGCCGCATGGAACATGTGCGATTGGGGTCCAATCGCATAGTGTTCATGCGACTGAAGGTCCAGTCGCCCCTGGACCAGATGCGACTGAGCTGTAGGTATAAAAGGGGAGCAGCTCCACTCTCCTCCCATTTTTCAGTCGGGGAGAGAGAGCAGAGGCGACAGAGAGCAGAAAGAAACCGAGAGAAGAAAGAAAGAGGGGAAAGTGCTGCCCGATTGTCGAGAGGCAAGCTAATTCGAAGCTCATCAACTTCTACCTGACAATGTGAGTTCTAGGACCCCTCATTTACACGTTTTTAACTGATTTTGGGGCTGGAATCACATATAAACCCTAGTTTTGTGAAAGTGTAAGTTGACCCATTTGAGTAAACTATGAGTAATGCGTTTATAGTAAGAAGTAGGACTTGTATATGCTTGTATGATGTCCTTGTATGAATCCCTGAGCTTTGGGAGGGTCAATTTGGGCTAAAAATGGGTTTTTGACGAGTTTGGGTGCGGGGGTTCGCGGCTGCTGTTCGTGATGAACTCCAGTCGCAGCCCAGTTAGGGTTATGCGACTGGAGGGCCATTCGGCCGAATGAGTATGAGTTGATGTCCAATCGCCCGACTGAGGCCCAGACGCCCGATTAAGTCTCAGTCGCACGATAGGTGATGCGACAGAGAGATTCGGTCGCATAAGTTCAATCGCAGAGTAGTTCAGTCGTACGGTTAAGAGTTAGTCGCATATAATCCAGTCGCATAGTGTCTAGTCGTACGGAAGGAAGTCCAATCGCACGCTTGAGTACCCATTCGCATGATAGCCCAAATCGCATGGCCCAGTCGCATGGAGGACATGCGACTGGCAGTAGTTCAGTCGCCCGAACAGGGCTGATGTGAGCAAATGTAGAATTGTATGTATGATGTATGTATGTTAGAATGATGTTGTCATGGTAGGTGATGAATACTGATGATATGTAAGTAATTATGTTCCTTATGTGTATGTGTCTTATCTTTTAATAACTTTACGTGAATGAATGAATGAATGTAACGAATGTATTAAGAACGTAAAGTGAAAGATAATGAAAGAAGGAACATGATGAATGAATGCATGCATTAACGAACGAATGAATGTAATAAAGGCTTGCAAGCAAAATGAAGGAGGTGCACACCCCTGGCAGGTGTTAGCTCAACGGTGTGCGGGTTAGCTACCCCGAAGGATGCACATCGGGGTCAGTCTTTGTGATTGACCAGAAGTATGTATGGGATCCTTGCCGCTTGCCCTAGGTGACTGGATCAGCATTAGTGCACAACGTTCGTGATTGATCATCACAGGTCCAGCACCAGCATTTGTGCACAACGTTCGGGGTATGGCTTATGGCATGATCCAGAAGTAAAGTGAAAGATAAGTGGTGTTTGTACCTACCCTAGGTGACTGGATCAGCATTTGTGCACAACGTTCGTGGCTAACTACCACAGGTCCAGCACCAGTAGTACGTATGATGAAAGGGGGTAGTGTACAGGTCACCGAATGTATTGAACGTTCGAACGAAAGTAATAAATGAATGAATGAATAGAATGAAGGTTCGAACGTACGAAGTGAAAGTATGAATGAAAGTAAAGACATACAAAAGTATGTGAAGTATGTAAAGTATGTATGTATGTAAGTAAACGAGAATGAGAAAGTGTACACGAATGAAAGTAAGTAATGAATGATAAGATAATAACAAGGTTATCTGCGTGTACGTATGATGTGTGAACACATGTATAAAAGAATGGTTAATAAGATTGAAAGTATATTTTATTATAAAAACTAGAACTCACTTAGCAACGCTGACTTTTATGTGTTTTCCAGTTCGCAGGTAGTGTTGCTGAGGATGGCACGAGACGGCTACTCAGCTCTTTTGGGAGGACATTCTCCATTTTGTAATGCTGCAACGTCACGTGTTGCGGGCCCATAACGCACGCAACAAGTCACGTTGCCTACCATTACGAGATTTCTTGAGGATCTGAATCAACGAGATCACTCAAGAAATCTCCTTTATATATTTTTGAATTTAATATCTTCTTTATGAAGAAAAATATATTTTCTTATTTCGGTAGAGGTCGCTGTACGACCCTATGATTGTTGAGGAATATGCATCAGCAGCAATCATAGTATAGTATGCCCCTATGATTGCTGAGGATTCGAATAAACAAGATTGTTAGATAATCTCGGGTTTCTATGTGTCTCCCCAGCAATCATAGTAAGGTTAGGATGTGTAAAGCAAGTTGTACTTTGTAATTATGTCAATGATGTAATGACTTTTATGAATGAATGAAAATGTATTTATGTCTTCTTTATTAATTCCGCTGCGTATGTCATGCTCATGTATTAAAAGTATGTTTATACATTGTTTATCTAAAATATATGCAATGAAGAACCAACCGTAAGGTGCCCGGTGAGCGGGGCCTTACATTTACAGTCTTTCCACGAGCTATGATCTTCTCTCCTCATCAATAGATAGTCTATCTGCGTGTGTCTCCCGCCGCTGCTAAACGTGATTAGATGTGAGTCTCTTTTCTTAAAGAACGAATTTATGATGCCTAAGTCATGCGCTACTGCAAATTCAAGCAGCTCCCTGCCACGTCATTCCTAAGACCATATCCGTAGCCTCCGTGCACCAGTTGGAAATGCTCATTATCCTTTCCGATATGTCCATTAAAATCTCCTCCTATGTATAACTTTTCCTCTCTAGGTATGTCGCCCATAACTTGGTCTAAACTCTCCCAGAACGTTTTTCTTTCCGTTTCTCCTAATCCAACATGTGGTGCATACGCACTAACTACCGTCACTACCTCATCTCCTATTACTATTCTTAACAACATAATTCTATCATTGTATCTTCTCACCTCCACTACATTATCCTGGAGTTCCTTAGCAACTAAAAACCTACTCCGTTTTTAGCTCCATCAGACCCTGAATACCATAGTTTATAACTATTGCACCCTTTTGCTCTCCCACCCCGCCATCTAGTCTCCTGCAGGCATGCTATGTGAACCCTACGTTTCCTCAGCACATCAATTAACTCTAGTAACTTACCAGTTAGGGTTCCTACATTCCACGATGCTACTCTTAATCTACAAACGTTATTCCCTGTCTTGGCACCTCTCCTCACCGAACATGATCTCGGGGCAGCATATTGGGTCGTACTATCTATTATACCAGACAGAGTTTACTACAACCACCAAGAATAAAAACACAGCCAAGACACTAGAAAGAAAGCAAGCACATGTTAAACACACTCAACAAGTACAAAACACAAACAACTAGAGATATACGCAATAAATGAAATACCGGGAAAGCAGCAATATAAAAGGATATAAAGATCTAACAGCGGGGAGTCCCACAAACAGGTAGAACAGAGACAATTAAGAACACAATTAGATGCCCACAAATAGAGACAGGGGATGGCTCTCCCTGTTAAAACAGTGCTGGTCCTCCTAACCCAGCCCAAACAATGCCTAAAACAAGAGAATATTCGTGATGCAGAATAATAAAAAACAGGAAGAAGAGAATGATGGAACGAACTCACCCAAGGGTACCCAAGTTAAGGTATTCCAATCCTTTAGCAAAACAACCAGAACCAACTAGCACCACCCAATTTGGTACTTTGACTTTATCAATAGATCTAGGGTTTTAACCCTAGAACACCAAACAGAAAATTTCAGCCGTGAACCAAAACAAACCAGCGAGCACGAGCGGATTCACAGATCACCGGTGGGCGATTGCTCTGTTCACAGATCGTCGGTGGGGAGGTGGGGGCGTTTTCACTGTTCACAGATCTTGCTGCGTGTTGTACAGATCGCCGGTGGGCGATGTCTCTGTTCAGATCGTCGGTAACCCTAGAAACCAAACAGAAAGTTTTAGCCGTGTACAGATCGCCGGTTGGGGGGGTGATGTGGGGGGGCGATGTCTCTGTTCACAGATCGCCGGTGATGTGGGCGATTTGCACTGTTCACAGTTTGTTGCACAGATCGTCGGTAACCCTAGAACACCAAACAGAAAGTTTCAGCCGTGTACAGATCGCCGGTTGGGGGGGTGATGGGGGGGGCGATGTCTCTGTTCACAGATCGCCGGTGATGTGGGCGATTCTCCGGTGGGTGGGGGTGGGGTGTGTTGTTGTCTGTGGAGGTCGCCGGTTTATTTGGCCGGCGGAGGTCACCGGTGAGGCTTTGGCCGGCGGAGGTCGCCGGTGAGGGGGAGCGTTGTTCTCGGTGATTTGAACGTTGCTGTCGGTGGTGAGAGAGAGAGAGACTAATATTTGAATTTAATTAACAGGTTTTAAATTATATGGATGTTTTGTTTACAAAGTAAATTATTTGACTATGGTACCACGGGTATGGTTGGAACAAAAAAGCAAACTTACATGGGGCTTTAACCATTTTTGGTCGGTGTAGGCTTAGATCTAGGGTTAATACCTTTGATTACGTTAACGATTTCTTATGCAGGGGAGTACTTGGCTCTAACAGGAGACATGCTAAATGGAGTAGAAATGGTTGCATGTGGACTTGCTACACACTATTCACTCAGTGCAGTAAGTTCTTTTGGGACTTCTTCTACCTGTAACAATCTAACATATTTATTTTATTTAATTTCATGTGTCCTGAATCTATACAACCAGCTATGTTGGCAGCCCATTGTAAACCTTTCAAATCAAACACATTCACGTGAAAAAAAAGCTCTTTCAAGTTTTTAGTTTTGAATATTTAGAAGATGTTTAAAGTAATAGAATGAAGTAACTTTTCATTGAGTGCAGAAAAACATACTTTATGCAAGTATACTTTTTATGTAATAAAAAAAAGGGTTGCAGGTGTCTGCAATGAAAAGTATTGACTTCTTGTATTTTTTACCATATCCAATCAATCACCTTTTGCTTCATAATTTTCATCATGAGTTGAGGTGTACAGATGGGTGGGTAATCAGTACTTAATCTTATTTTATAATGGTTGTTGATCAAGTATTTGGTTCTATGAACAAGGCTTTGTTTATTTTTAATCCCAAATATGAAGTACATTTGTCAACCAGTTGTTAACTTTTTATTTAAGAATCACTTTTTATTTGTCTTGCTATTACTTTTTCTAATTAAGAATCACTCCAGGGGTATAACTCAGCAATATAAATATGAGTTTAATGTTTTTATCACTAATGTTAACTGTTTGGTTTCTTCAAAATCTTTTAATGAATTTTTTTTAAAATTTTGTAAAGGCTGCAGCCTATTAGTTTAGTATAGGGCAGCCCCTTTTATTGCAATTAAGTTATTTCCCAATGTGCAGCCTGTTGACACACATCTTCTTAATGTGCAGTCACTATTTACATACACATATAGAATTGAAACGAAAAGGATATACACATTCACGATTTGAGATTTGACTTACTTTTTTTTAAAGTAACCTGCAGAATTACCATATATGTTTGACCCTGAAAAGGACCTCACAAAAATTCATTGGACTTCTAACCTTTCACAAGTTGGACCATCCATTTTTAAAGATAACATTCACAAGTTGGACCATCCATTGTCTTATTAATCCATGTACTTAAAAGTAAAAACTTATTTATAACCTGTTTGTGGAAATGAATATTTATTAGACCAGCAACTTCTTGAATAGGGGTGTATTAAGACAATGTGGTGATTTTGTATGATTCTTTTGAAATAACAGTGGTTTAGTGCTCTATTTAAGTATGCTTGATGTATTACCTTGGGACTTTAATACATCAAGCATGCTTTCTGCCGGGTTGCAACTTTTTAGGTGAATGGACGCTTGAGACCCAAGGTAATAATGATAAACCTTTTTAATCATTTCTCTTTTTTCTTTTAAATGAAACATTGTAAAAATAAATCAACTTGATGTATTAAAGTCCCAATTTTTTCATTTCCATTAGCTATGTGGTTTGTATGCCAAAAAAGTAATATTCATTGATCCTCTTGCATCAGAGGCAGCGATAGAAGAAGGTGAATTTATTGACAGTTTTATTAATTTACAGATTTTTTCTTTGTAAATGTTATGAAAATAAAATCTAAGATCCTCGCATATGCTTTCAGGGAAATGAGCTTTCCGGACCTATTGAAGCTCAAAGTATCTAAACTATGTGAAGTCCTCAAGTTGTCGGTATGTTTGTCAAAAATTATATAATCATGAGCTATTGATATCTAACCATGTTTTTTATTGTTATCTTATTATGATGTCATGAGTACTTACTAGAAGCGGATAGCATGCTTAGTTGGATTTTCCTTTTAATGCAGGAGGATGTGAAGACAATGGTGGAAAAATTTTTCGAATATGTTATTGATAATTATCGTGTCATCAAGGAACCTGATAACATGTTACATGCATTTTTGACATCCCTGGTCTAATTTTCTTTCTTTTCTGACACTGATATATGCTTCAATAGTTCTATTAATATTATTTGTTTATTATTTACTAGCAGTAGAACTACTGATGTTCCAGTGTTGGATTGGTTCTGAACTGTTAAAACACAAGCTTGATAGGAAGCGATCGATCAGTCTTGCAACTGAACACTTGGATTTCTGTTGTAAGGAAGAAGAAGTGAACTCAATGTACTTGAAGCTGGAATTAGTCTTATGAAAGGCAGAAGAAGTAAATCAAGGTGTGATACCGCTTGGGTCAAACCAGTCGGATGGTGAACATTCTGGCAACTCTAACCAAGGAGCCCCACGGAAGAAGTCTTATGACCCACTTCTAGCTGAAATGCATAGATTATGTGAATTGAAGAATGTCGTTGTCAAATATCATGACAACATGGTCGGTTTTCTATTTAATTTACTTTAACTAGCTTGTAGAAGTTTCGGTCTATGCCTTTAATCATATGCTTTGGATGTCTTTCTGCAGAAGCTGGTGATAAAGTCTGATTACGAGAAGGAATTAGCAGAAATCAATGCGCTGATCAACGCGAAATATGAAGTTAAAAATCAGGACGCAGAGGCAGCATTTCAGTCAAGAATGAAGGAAATTGAGACTTACGTCAACAGAGTGTATGATTTATCGCTCTAAAGATTGTCATTGAATCAAAGCCCAATCTCTGGGATCTGAATTTATTATTTTTTTGCTGAAAATTTGAGAACGTACCTCATGTTGCGTCAGCTTGTAATATTATTCAGATCCTGGATGTTATGATACTTAATACTTGTTTTATTGACATGTGAAATAGCCAACTTCACTTTATTTCAATATATAATGCATCGTGGTGTTAGATTCTGTAACACCCCAACCCGACAAGGCTGACGTGTCACTAATACGGATATCAAATCAAAAACCAATCCATGATATTACAGAAACGGTCAGACGAAATAACTTCAAACACATTAAATAATCCGAAAGAACCTAATTAAGATGTTCAATACATCAATTAAAGTAACAGATAATCTTGGTCTTCAATTCACTCTTCACTGGTTTCCCGGATTACCCTGCTGACCTGACGTGCATGAAAACAAAAGCACGCTGAGCATAACGCTCAGTGAACGGAATAGCGGATAACAAAAATAAACAGACATGTTGATAATCAAAGAATCGGCAGATATCAAAAATAAACAGACATGGTGATAATCAAAGAATCGGCAGATATTAAAAATAAACAGACATGGTGATAATCAAGGAATTGGCAGATATCAAAATAAACAGACATGGTGATAATCAAGGAATTGGCAGATATAAAAAATAAACAGACATGGTGATAACGGAGAATCAAAGATCATAAGATATATATATCAAATAGAACATACGTCATAAGACATATATCAGATAGAACATACCCCGAGCTAATAATCATATCATATAATAACTGAACAGGGGGAACACAGGTAGCGAGCCCGTGAACCAATGTGAAATGGAGTATGGGCAGACATACAAACCATTCACCAGAGTCCTGAATGGAATGGTATGTAACCATCCATCAGAAAATAACAGGACTAACCTAGGATCGATCCATACGCCTTTGAGAAAATAATAATATAACAAGACATAATTCCAGAGTCCTCTTTAGAGACGCCGTGATCTCAGCTCACCGCCACGGTTGGTGCCACGTTATCGATGCCGCAATAACGCGTCTTGGTCACCCCCAAGATAGGGAGAGCTCGGGTAATAAATTCAGAAATATATAGTAGTCAAGCTACTTATAACAGAATCAAAAGCAGATTATCTATGTATGACAGGAATCAAATACAAGACGGGAATCAGGAATCCGTACTACAAAGTAACGGAAACAAAAGTAAATACTTATGATAACAAAGAAACAGAATCCGTACCTTATAAATGAATGACAATAATCAGAAACAAGGTCTAGGCTCGGTTAACGCCGCGAGAACCTACGATATTGTAATTCAAGTTATAGTTTGGATTTTCTATTTTAGATTGGAAAAATTCCAGTGCTGCCCAACGCTTAAAAATTCTGAAAATCTCCAGTTTACTAGATTAGTGATTTCTAAACAACTTTCATTTAGAAAAGTTTCTGATTTGGATTACTGATATATAAGAAAAACGGGATCTTTACAGCTGCGCAGAACTGCTAGCTGTTACGAAAACGACTATTTGGAGGTCTAAACGAATGAGTTTTTCGATGTTTTATATATCAACAGATTTGTTTTTCGACGAACTTCGTCATGGACTTAAGGTTTAACTGATTTGAATCTGTTATGAAGAAGTATGGCCTCTGTAAGTTGGCTGTAAAATACGAGCCTAAATCAATTGTCTACAGTTTATTTTAAACAAAATAAACTATTTATAACGTTCGGTAACAATATATATATAAGAATTGTTAAGGTTTTAATAAACTAATTTACAGAAATTAATTAGGTACTTTTATAAAAGAAGTTTTATATTTAATCAGATTTTTACCATTTATTTAAAAGAATCCATAAAAATAATTAAACTAAATGTCTTTGTTATATTGTTTATAAATGTTTAAGCTTACACGAAAATTACAAAAATCAGGTTGATGATTTAAAATAAACAGAGATTATAAAAAGGATTTTTATAATTTTAGGAATTTTTACAAAATTTTAAAAGGTTAAATAGGGCTTAAAAAAAATAACAGGAGGTGCCCGGGGTCGAACACGGGACCTCATCTAAGGCAAAGGGGCGCTGAACCGGTGAACCAAAGGCTTATAGCCGCACCAGTTCCCAGTTTTTAATTCTTTTAACCAATCTCGAACCAAAATCCCCAAATCAACATAAACCCTAGTTTCATCTAATCCAAAATTGAATCCCAAATCGATGTTGTAATCGATTGAAAGCATAGGGCTTTCATTCCTAGACTAAAATCGAGTATGTAGGTAGCTTTAATTACCTTTATGATGATGAAATGAAGCTGAACTGATCGAAGAACAGGTCGCGGTCAAGTGGTGATCGTTGGGTGACCAATCCTTGATGAAATTCAAATTAAATTGGTAGGAAGCTTTGAATTATGATCTGGAAACAAAGTCCCTTATCAATTTCTATTAAAATTGATCGCAGGGTTTCAAATGAGTTGCAGGTCGCGTGAAAGATGGAGATCGAACAGGATGAATTCGTTGATTGCAGGTGTAATTGAAAGCGTAGGTAGGTTAGGAATTGATATATGATCGATTAAGCCAGATTAATTTGTTTATTATTTATGTTTATTGTGCGATCTGGGTGAGTGGTCGGCCGAAAAAGAAAAGAAAAGAAATCAGTTTCAGATCGCACTCAAATCGAATCAATTTTAGTGGGGTATTATTCGAATCTTGCAGGTGAAGCTGTCAGGAACAAATGATTGAGCTTAAATCGATTAAAATTGGTTGTTGGGGGTCGCCGGAGCCGACCGGCGGTGGCCGGAGCACTGGCCGGCGATCGGGAAGAGAAACAGATTGGGTTTTGTCCATTTTACACAAATGGTCCCTGTGGTTTAAGCTCCTGTCATTTTATGCTTAAACTTAATAACTTAAGTTTCCAAAATGTCAAAAATGCCCCCTGAACCTTTTATTATTATTATTATTTTTTTATATGGGTATTATAGATTCACTTTGTTTGTTCTTATGGCAAATCAAAAGTTATATCATAGGAGTTGATGTTGGGAAAACAACCAATTGTACCTCAGGTGCTTCACATTTTGAGTCTGCATCACAACCCAAAGGAAATAAGTTTCTTGAACATACCTCATTTCCAAACACTTCTTTAAATGGACGTCCAGTTGATTCTTCAGGACACATTGATTTTCTAATTTTCTAGGCCAACTATGCATATGTTTATATTAATAAACTTTCTATTCATGAATGTTGATTTATCTATGTTATTTTGACTTTGAGATATACCAAGCAAACACGTATGTTTCTTTATTTAGTATCAGGTATTATTTTATTATTATTAGTTTTTCTGTTGATTGGCAATCAAACAAAAAATTAAACACATGCATTTTATTTAATGTTATGAGTTTATTTATATTACATCTCATAGACCCTTATATTTCTGAAACCTTTTTTATTGTTTATGTAGGGGATCTCAGATGATGCTAATGAGTCTATGATCTAATGGATCACGTAACTTATTTAATTTTGTTTACTTTGTGTATTTAACTTGTAATGGACCTCAAGTCTCGAGTATTGCTAGCCATTAATGTAAGGATTAAGTAATGTTTTGATCTTGTCGATATGCTTTCATCACTCGGCTAGCGAATGTCTTCATTTGCCTATATTTGAAATCTCGAGCCAAAGGGGTATCGTGTTGTAAGTATCGCCCCGCCGCATCCCGCGGGTTCCCTGCTAGTATATATATATATATATATATATATATATATATATATATTATATATATATATATATATATATATAATTTCAAATTTTGCTTCTCTTTGTCTCCAAACTACTCCGTCAGCGATAAAAGCGTTATGTTAAATAATTTCAAAAAGTGATCTTTTATAATAGAATAGAGTAATATATTTATATTTCTAATTATTTGTATGTTATACATCACGTCACAAATCACATAATACGTCATAAAAAACTAACGAAGGTAACAAAAATTAGACTGAGACTGTTATTAGTAACAAAATCAAAAGTTGGGATGAGTACTGATCAAACTGTTAGTTGAGATTAATATTGGCCAACAGTTAATAGTTGGATTATTAAAATCCAATTTTTCTTATTTATATAAATGATTTTAATTTAAGTTGGTTTTACCTCTAGGTTGAGGAAACCAAGGGGGCGTCAAGAGGGTCAACAGACCCGTGAGCATCAGAATTTGTTGGTTTTTATATATAAGATGATTTTTCTAGATGAACATAACTTTTACACTTTCTTGTAACTGTTAGAAAATATAAACTTATAATAACCATTCGACTAATAAGTTTTGGTTTCGCTATTGGTGGTGAAAACCGTCAATAAACAAAAAAAAAAAACAAACCCAGTATATCCCGCTCAAGAGCAGGGTCTGGGATGGGTAGGTGTAGGCAAGTCTTTCCTCCACCCAGATAGGTGGAGAGACCGCTTCCAAAGAGACCCCCGGCTCACTATCAAAAGCCATAACGCTAGCGAATTAGTATATAATCAAAGATACGATAAATGATACAGCACACAACATACAGCATACAGTAAAATATCATCAAAAGGCAAAAAAAATAAACAAGCATACATCATAGAAGCAGCAAGATTCCCCTAAAAAGGTCAGTAGCGGGGTACATACACAACAAGCCCCGCAACACGCAATCAAAAAGTCCCTTCCTAGATGCAGAACCCATTTAAAAGTCCTTAATTTTAATTCTACGCCTCCACTCACTCCTATCCTCGATCATGTGCTCGGAGAGGTGCAAGTGTACCATATCTTTCCTAATTATCTCTTCCCAAGTCAACCTAGGTCTTCCTCTGCACTTCCTACCCTCTAGTATGATGTTCTCGACTGCTCTAACCGGTGCAGCCATTGGTCTTCTCTTGACATGCCCAAACCATCTTAATCTTCCCTCTCATATTTTATCTGCAATAGAAGCCACTTGTAACTTCTGACGAAACACTTCGTTTCTTATCCGATCCATTTTTGTGTTTCCACACATCCATCTCAGCATTCGCATTTCTGCAACCTCTATTTGTTTCTCGTGCGATTTCTTTATGGCCCAGCAGTCTGTTCCATATAGCATAGCTGGGCGTACCGCCACTCTGTATAGTTTTCCCTTTAGTTTCGCTGGAAACCTCTTATCACATAGAATTTCTGATGTTGCTCTCCACTTGCACCATCCTGCTTGAATGCGGTGCGCTACATCGCTGTGTATCTCTCCGTCCTCCTGCAGGTACGAGCCCAGGTATTTGAACCTAGACGTTCGTGGGACCGGCATACCCTGGATACTGACTTGGGTGTCCTCTTCCGCCTCGTCACCAAAGTTGCAATGCATGTATTCCGTCTTAGAGCGACTTATCCTTAATCCTCTGTGCTCTAGTGCTGCTCTCCACTGCTCTAGCTTGTCGTTAAGCATCGTTTTAGATTCTGATATTTGGTCATCTCATCCAACACTACTGTGAAGAGAAATGGGCTCAGTGCAGATCCTTGGTGTAGTCCCACTTCCACTGAGAAGGTGTCTGTGTCTCCTACCGGTGCTCGCACAGACGTTTTTGCCCCGTCATACATATCCTTAATTATTTTGATATACTCTCTAGTACCCTTCTAACTCGTAGACTATCCCAGATTAGTTGTCGCGGAACACTGTCATATGCCTTTTCTATGTCGATGAATACCATATGAAGTCCCTTTTCTTTTCTCTATATTTCTCCATTAATCGCCTTACGACGTGTATGGCTTCTGTTGTAGAGCGTCCTGGCATAAATCCAAATTGGTTTATTGCTATCTGAGTTTCCCGTCTAATTCTCGTGTCAATAACTCTTTCCCATAATTTCATCGTGTGACTCAATAGCTTTATTCCCCTGTAGTTTTCGCAACATTGAACATCTCCTTTTTTCTTATATACGGGGACTATGACACTGGTTCTCCACTGGTCTGGCATCTTCCCTGTCTTAAAGATAGTGTTGAATAAGTCTGTTAACCATTGGAGACCCTCATCACCCAGGCATTTCCACACTTCAATCGGTATGTTGTCTGGCCCCACTGCTTTAGCCCTTCCCATTTTCTTCATAGCTCTTGTAATTTCGTCAACTGTGATGCTTGTACAATAGCAGTTGTTTTGTTGCGTTGTTTGTGTTGTTCTATCTATCTCAGTCTGTTGATTTGGGTTCCTTATGTTGAAAAGGTTATCGAAGTAAGTTTTCCATCTCACCTTGATGTCTTTCTCGTTCACCAAAACCTTTCCATCCACGGCCTTTATGAACTTCACCATTCTCAAGTCTTGTCTTCTACTTTCTCTTGCCTTGGCTATCTTAAACATGTCATACTCTCCTTCTTTCGTCTCTAATCGTTTATACATCATCTCGTACGCCGTGTTCTTTGCCTCTGACACCGATTTTTTCGCCTGTCGCTTTGCATCTTTGTATTTTTCTTTTAGCTCTGCGTGTTTTTCCTCATTATTACAGCGTATAAGCTCTCTAAAACTTTGTTGTTTGGTTCGTAGTAAAAATTGTTGTACTACGAACCAAACAACCGATTTTTTCGCCGTCAAATAAGTAGTAGTAAAATTGAATCGAATAGAAAACGAGTCAAAAATGGTCCAAAACTCCGAATTAAAGATTAAAGATATACTATATACAACAACGAAAATCGTTGTACTGAAAAAGTCAATTATTTTTTAAGTATATCAGAAAGTGGATTATTTTATAATCATGTTTAACGTCTTTCTTATTTTGCGCAAGTTTTAAAAAAAATAAACAACCAACTTGATCCAATCCACCGATATTATTTTGTATAAAAAATAAATCAAGTATGTTTCGATGAATATATTATACAACACATTTATCAAGAGGCAAAAGTGCAAAACAATGAAACTAAAATACTATAATTTATTGCATATTATTCATGGTGTCATGAAATATCATGAATTATTGAACGTGATTTTTCAAATTCTAAATACTATAATTATTGGGTCCAAAGGGCAAAGCCGTTTTTCTCCCTCAAAATCGAGTGCTGCCAAATGGCAGTTTTTTCTGTTTTTCTTTCGAATTCTTTTTTTTTCTGGTTCACGAAATTCACACAACATAACATACTAATTCTTGATCTCGTCTGAGTTGTATCCGATTGATTTATTCGGGTGAACCACTGAATAATTTTGATCGAAAGTGATCTTCGCGCTCTCAGATTATCCAAGTTTGATTTCAAGTGTTCTACAACAACTTCAATAATCGTGATCTTTTCTACATTTGTTTGCGAAACACTAGTTAAATATAATCATCGCATCTCTCTCCACTCATATTACAACCATAAGAGGGACTTAGAAGACGAGAACCATATTACCATAGTGCGCAACATGTAGCAAGGAGGAATTTATAAGGTCGTGCAATTGGTATTTGAGTTTTAGTCATGACCCCGCAGATTCAAGTTGGAGGCTTGCTTTAAGGTAACCATCATCCCAGTGCTTATATGAATTCATTTTAAGAAAAAGGATGTCACAATAATTGATTGGTTGAATTTTGAGTTTCATAGATGTATTCTACATAGTTGAATCTCTGTTCAATGGGTTTACAAGTTGAAAATGTGTGTGAAAAATGTGTTAATCAGCAAATGATTGAGAGTTGAAGTCTCGTAGTGAACAAATGTATGGATTTAGAATATAATGAAAAAGTGTAGGGACGTGCATGGGTCGGTTTGGTTTGGTTCATTTTTAATTTTAAACCAAAACCAAAAGCCGCTGGGTTTATATTTTTTTCGGTTTTGATATTTGGTTTTCACTTCGTTTTTTTGTTTTAGTTTCAGTTTTTTCGATTTTCACTTTGGTTTCGGTTTTAACACCGATACTTTGTTAATTACTAAAAATAATCTATATGTTTTTATAAATTACTTGACATTTGAATAAATTACAATCCATAAAAATATATTATGATATATAATATCTTAAATACATTATTAATATGATATCATATATAGTCACCTTAGTTGGAATTAGGTCGGATTTTTGGTTTGGTTCAGTTACGGGTTTAGTTTGATTTAGTCATAGTACTGTTCGGTTTAGTTTTTCTTGTTTTTGTTTCAGTCAAAACCCAAAACCAAAATTTGAATTTTTTTAATAAACTTCAACCCAAACTATCGATTCTTGTTAGAGTTTGTTTTTCCGATTCCGCTGCAACAATTATTTTGGTTACGGCTTAGTTATTTTGGTTTCATGCAAAGAATGTGTGAACTTAGATGTTATAAAAAGAAGCTTATAATGAATCGAAAGGCATTTCATCTCAAGCTATTATCCGTAATCCGTAGATGTGTTCTCAATCATTAAGCCCTTGTTCACATGTAAGATGTTTTAGAGTAGTGTTTTTAAGTGGATTTTGAATATGAATGTGAATTTGAACACAAGATTTGTGGATCTATTTCAAAAAGCAACAAAATATAGAACTGAAGAGGACGACAGACCCCAAACCAACCCTTGCAAACAAGAATACAGTAGCACACATGTTCTAAGTTCATCTTTACATTTATTTATTAAACTATATAACATAATTGTTTACAATGGTAACAATATATAGGTATGTTTAACGCTGCAGAGGGTTTAAATGAGAACCATTAAATAATTAAAAGACACTTGTACAAAAGTAGAGGGCTTAAACGAAAACCATTAAAAGATTAAAAGAAATTTGTAAAACAAGTGTCATTTTCCAGAGTTCATATCTACGTAAATATATTCTCTATCCTACACAGAAATCGCGTGCATATGTAACTGGGAGGTGCAATAAAACCACCTTATGATCTACTACTCTATGCATATACAGGTAACTTCCGCAAAGGTCAACTAACATGAACAAAGGGGCAAAGTGGGAATTTCCAGTATGATGTTAGAAGTTTCTCGGTAAGCAGTCAACGAGGGGGCAATCAGCTTTACAGTTCTGTTATGGTTGTTGGTGCTAGGCGTTGCAGCTGTAGTATGTGTGTCCTCAGGCTGCGATCCTGCACCTGGTTTTGTTCAAATTCAAGTTAGTTCATTTGTTCTTAAATCTTAAAGTGTAATAATAAGATAGAAACCGAGTAACTCGATGTTTAAATTCATGGAAACAAATGAATGTGATGCTTACCTCCATGCATGTCAGTATCGACAACATATCCTTGTATCTATCAATCATAGAACGTTCGTTTCTTGTTGTGTTCATGAGTTCAGATGCCAATGCATTCACATGCTCCACCTGTTAACAAGATTTGGTTTTAAGATGCATACATGTCTAAATACACTGGCTTGCTAAAAAGATGTGATAAGGATATTTGTCTGATATATGAAAAGGGTAATGATAAATTTTAAGTCACTCGACACTTTAGAGTTCAAATTTTCAAGGCCATTGTAGAGTGAGATGTTAGGTATCTTTACGCAGCGAAAATAAACACACTGTTATACACTCGCACACGAAAGTAATAAGAGCACGAAATTTTATAGTGGTTCGGTCAAGATGATATACGTCCACTCTCTGCAACTAGGTATTAAGCTCAAGGAACAAGATTACAATATAATGACATGCTCTCTATATAAAGACAATTAGGGTTTAAAGAAGCTTCAATGGGCCGGACCCATAACTCCATCCAAAAGCCCAAAGGCCTTCACACCTCAACAATCTCCCACTTGAAGGCCTTGCGAATACTCCAACTAGCCATCTAAGTACAAAGCAACACTCTCATCAGTAATTTTCAAGTAACAGAAATCCTCCAAGCCTTCAATTCCAAAAAACAAGCTAAGATTTCAATCCAAATCCTCTAATCGCAGAGTTCTCTTCTCATCAATTACTTGAAAGGGCCCGTTGAAGCTCCCCCGAACTCCAACCCAGTCTTAGCAAATTCCACCAACGACCCATCCTCTGTCTCAACTGGTTTACACGATCCACCAGATTCAGAGATACACCGAGAACCACTAACACTCTCCAAATTCAGCAAACAGTCACTAGGAGAGATTTTTTCAGTCGTAGTCTTTAAAACCCAACGAATCTTCTTGACTGTACCCAGAACATGCCCCATGCTCCCACTGTCACAAAATCATCTGACTGATTTAGACTTATGACCCTATTCAGATACAATCTTTGCTCCAGACTTCATGTTTGCAAAATGAACTCTCTTAGCTGTAGATTTAGCGAACCCGACTTTGACTTGCTTAACTGGGTTGATCAGTCCCTTAGCAGGTACCTCCACCATGTATAATGACCCATGCTTATCACCATGAGCAATCACCCGGTTCCCATTGATTACCCTCCATTTACCACTACCAAACTTGACTTCCAGTCCTTGTTCGTCCAGTTTACTAACAGAAATTAATTTCTTCTTCAAACCTAGAATCACCTTGACATTCTTCAAGTTCCATGTAGTTCCTAATAGAGTCACCAAATCAATATCATCCATGCCCATTACATCAAGCATTTGCCATCAGCAAGACGTACCTTCCTAAAATCGCTTGTTTTCAGATTCACCATCATTTCACCGCTGTGTACGGCGTGAAACGAAGAACCAGAATCCATGATCCAAGAGTCCACACTGTTTTCAACCTCAAGAATTAAACGTCACCATCATTGACATCCTCAGCAGCAGTGTTCAGACTTTTCTTTGAACATTGACTCTTAACATGTCCATCCTCGTTGCAGATCCAACACCTCACATTTTTCCGAGCCCGAGTTGAACCTTTTCCCCGAGAGTACTGGCTCGACTATTTTCCCTTCCCCTCAGAAGATGATCTGACATTTGCACTTTTCAGACATGTATCTTCACCTATCATAATGTCTCGGATCTTTTCAAATGTCATGTCGTTAGTCCCCGTAGAATTTGTAACAACAATTACTGTCCCGAACCAACCATCAGGCAGTGAAGATAGCAACACTAGGGCTGTAAACGAGCCGAACCGAGCCGAGCCAAGGTGGGCTCGGGCTCGAGCTCGATGGCCTAACGAGCCGGCTCGGCTCGGCTCGAAAATTTTACCGAGCTGAAAAACCGAGCTCGAGTTCAGCTCGTGAAAAGCTCAAGCCAGCTCGTGGCTCGTCGAGCAACATTCAGCCAAAATACGAGAGAGCTTACTTGTTGTGGTCGGCGGTTGCGGGGCTGGTCGGCGGGCACAGGTCGCAGGGTGGTGTGGTCGGCGGTCGCAGGTCGCAGGGTGGTGTGGTGTGGTCGCAGGGGGGAGGGGGTTGCGATCGCAGGGGTGTCGCAGGGTGGTGTGGTGCGGCTGAGGCTCAGGCGGCTGCGCAGGGTGGTGTGGTGGCGGCTCAAGCCTCAGGCGGAGTTTCAGGTAGCACCGTCGCAGGGTGGTGTGGTGGCGGTGGTTGTGGTCGGAGTTTCAGGTCGCACCGTCGCAGGGTGGTGTGGTGGCGGTGGTTGTGGTCGGAGTTTCAGGTCGCACCGTCGCTGGGTGGTGTGGTGGCGGTGGCGGTGGCGGTGGCGGTGGTTGTGGTCGGAGTTTCAGGTCGCACTGTTGCTGGGTGGTGTGGTGGCGGCGGTTGTGGTCGGAGTTTCAGGTCGCACCGTCGCTGGGTGGTGTGGTGGCGGTGGTTGTGGTCGGAGTTTCAGGTCGCACCGTCGCTGGGTGGTGTGGTGGAGGCTCAAGCCTCAGGCGGGCGGCTGTTTGGGTGAAATGGTAAATGGGTGTTTCAATTTGGAGGTTTTTAGGTTTAGGTTTAGGTTGTTTTAAGTTTTATATATATATATATATGATATATATATGATATATATATGATATATATATATATAGGGGAGGGATCAAATGAAAACCATGTTTATAATTGAGCCACGAGCCACGAGCCGAGCCACGAGCCGAGCCACCCCTAGCTCGGGTTCTGCTCGTTTAAAAATCGAGCCGGCTCGGCTCGGCTCGTTTAGGCAAGAGCTTTTTTGAACCGAGCTTTTTTCGAGCGAACTTCGAGCCACGAACATTTTGAACAGCCCTAAGCAACACCAAAGTTCGAGTCTCATTATTGAATTTTATTCCCACTTATTCTAATTTGGTAATAATAGACATCAGATCGTTAATGTGGGAGGTGACTGAGCTTCCCTTTTTCATTCTCGTCATGAACAGTTCCCTCATCAAGAACACCTTGTTAGCTTCAGACGGCTTTTCATACATATTTGACAGAGATAACATAATAGCCGCTCTAGCTTTCTTGTCCTTGGAATTCCAAACAACTTCTTAAGCTTTCTACATACTCTCCGGTTTCTTTTCAAGTACCATATCCAAATCCTTTTGACAATTTGACAGAGTAATGCCTCTATTTGCAATTTCCACCAACCAAAAGCAGTGTCATTGAACTTTTCGATCGATCTTCCCGTGTTCAACCATAATAGCTAACTAGAGACAAAAAAAGAGAAACAGACACGCTGGACAGTTGATAACCAGTCAACAAAGGATAGACAAACCAGATCCGGTACTTCCAACCAAAAAAAACCTTAAGCCGGCGCAAAACCCTAGACAATTGCGGCGGCGGTTGTAGAAACCCTAGATGGCTGAAGACGGGAATGTTGTGAATGAGAAATTTAACGGTTCTGATTTTAGTTGGTGAAAAATGGAAATAGAAGCATTGTTATGTCAAAAGGACTTAGATATGGTACTAAAAGAAAAACCTGTGAAAATCGAACAAGCTGATTGGGAATCAAAGGACAAGAAGGCTCGTGCGGTTATTACATTGGATTTGACGAAAAATGTTGCTTTTAACGTCATTAAGGAATCCACGGCTCGTGGTATGATGATTGCTTTGTCAAATATGTATGAGAAACCGTCTGCGGCCAATAAGGTGTTCTTGATTCGGGAGCTGGTGAACACAAGGATGAAAGAAGGAAGCTCAGTGATTGCTCACATTAACAATCTAAATTCAATCTTAACAAGACTTGTATCTATTGGAATTAAGTTTGATGATGAAGTTTTATCTCTACTGCTGTTGTCGTCTCTGCCTGATAGTTGATCTGGAACTGTGGCTGCAATTTCAAGTTTTGTGGGGATTAAGGGTTTCACTCTTAATGGTATTCGAGATCTAATTATAGGTGAAGAAGTCAGAAGAAGAAACTCAGGTGAATCCTCAAACAGTGAACTGTTAAATGTTGGCAGGGGTCGGTGTAATAACAGGAATAATGGGAGTAGGGGAAGAAGTTCATCTAAACCTAAAAAGAATGTGAAGTGTTGGAGCTGCAATGAGGTGGGATATGTTAAGAGTCAATGTCCGAATAAGAAAGAATTGAACACTGCTGCTTGGGATGTTTCTGATGATGATGCATTGATACTCAGTGTGGAAAATAGTGTGGATTCTTGGGTCATGGATTCAGGGGTTTCGTTTCACGCCATGGACAATGGGAAAACGATGGTGAATCTGAAACATGATGATTTTGGAAAGATGTGATTAGCCAATGACGAGATACTTGAGGTAACGGGCATGGGTGATATTGATCTAGTTACTTCATTGGGTATTACATGGAACCTAAAGAATGTCAGGGTGATTTCGGGGCTGAAGAAGAAACTGATTTCAGTTGGTCAGCTGAGGTTTGGTGGTGGTAAATGGAGGGTGATCAATGGTAATCTGGTTATTGCTCGTGGTATGAAGCGTGGGTCATTATATATGGTTGAGGTACCTGCTGAGGAATGTATGACCGTCCCGGTTAAGCACGCCAAAATCCGGTTCGCTAAATCTGGTGCTAAGAGAGTTCATTTTGCAAACATGAAGTCTGGAGCAGGGATGTTAGGTGAACGAGTTCGAAAGTCTAAACCATTCAAGGGATTCGGTGACAGTGGGAGCACGAGAAGTGTTTCAGGTACAGTTACAAAGAACCGTTGGGTTTTAAAGACTACGACTGTAAAATTCTCTCCTAGTGATTGTTTGCTGAATTTGAAGTGCGATGGTGATCCTAGGTGTATCTTTGAATCCGGTGGAATGTCCAAACCGGTTAAGATGGAGGATGAATCGTTGGCGGGACTAGCCACGACTGAGTTGGAGCTCAGGGGAGCTTCAATTGGCCTTTATGGTACTTGATGATAAGGGGCCGCTGCAACTAGGAGATGTGATAGAGTCTTAGCTTGTTCTTTGGGAACTGGAGGCTTAGAAGACTTGTTTAAAGATTATTGAAGCTACTGGACGATTGGGTTGTGAAGGCTTTGGGCTTGGGCCCATGTTTAGTTTTCTTGTTCATTAAGTTGTTAACCCTAATTAGTCTTTATATATATATCCATGTCATGTATTTGTAATCTGTGTACTGAGCAAATAAAGAAAACCCTAGTTGCAGCCCGTGGCCGTAGGCCACACCAACCAAACCACGTTAAATCCTAGTGTCGTTTATTTTCTGTTTCTTCTGCGTGATAATCGTTTGTGCGTGTTTCATGTGTTGGTTCCGCTGCGCCGTTTGAATTCTTAACAACTAAACAAACAAACTACCAAGTATATCCCACTAAAAAGCAGGGTCTGGAAGGGGTAGGTGGTGACGAGTCTTTCCTCCATCTTGAGAGATAGAGAGACCGCTTCCAAAGAGACCCCCGATACGAAAATGGTGGGCTTCCACTTGCACCATCCTGCTTGAACACGGTGGGCTACATCAGTGTGTATCTCTCTGTCCTCCTGTACGTACGAGCCTATGTATTTGAACCTGGACGTCTGTGGGACCGCCAGACCCTGGATACTGATTTGGGCGTCCTCTTCATTCTCTACACTAAAGTTACAATGCATGTATTCTGTCTTAGAGCGACTTATCCTTAATCCTTTGCGCTCTAGTGCCGCTCTCCACTGTTCTAACCTCTCGTTAAGCACCATTTTAGATTATGATATTAACACAATATCATCCGCAAACAGCATGCACCACGGGATTGGCTCCTGTATAGACTTGGCCATCTCATCCAACACTACTGTGGAGAGAAATGGACTCAATGCCGATCCTTGGTGAAATCCCACTTCCACAAGGAAGAAGTTTGTGTCTGAGTTTCGCGTCTAATTCTCTTGTCAATAACTCTTTCCCATAGTTTCATCGTGTGACTCAAGAGTTTTATTCCCCTATAGTTTGCGCAACCTTGGATATCTTCTTTTTTCTTATATATGGGGACTATGACACTGCTTCTCCACTGCTCTGGCATCTTTCCGGTCTTGAAGATAGTGTTGAATAACTCTGTTAGCCATTGCAGTCCCTCTTCTCCCAGGCACTTTCACACTTCAATAGGTATGTTGTCTGGCCCCACCGCCTTAGCCCTCCCTATTTTCTTAAGAGTTCTCGTAACTTCCTCGACTGCGATGCTTCTACAATAACACTTATTTTGTTGGTTGTTTGATCGATCTATGTTTGTTGATTAGAGTTCCTTACATTGAAAATGTTATTGAAGTAAGTTTTCCATCTCACCTTGATGTCTCTCTCCTTCACCAAGACCTTTCCATCCTCAGCCTTTATAAACTTCACCATTCTCAAGTCATGTCTTCTACGTTCTCTTGCTTTGACAATCTTAACATGTCATGTTCTCCTTCGTTCGTCTCTAGTCGCTTGTACATCCTTTCTAGTCGCAGCCATATGTAATGACATCTAAAGCTAACTAGTAACTACAAATCCAAGTGACTATGTCAAGGAGTCTTTTTATTTCAGATTCAGGGCAAGTATATATACATCCCTAGAGACACAGATTAAGTGAATAAGTATATGTAGGAATCACGTCCTTCCATGAGAAAGTTGTGGATAACTTGAGGTAGATTATGTTTATCATTCTCACACGAGAGAAGTCAATAACTATAGGCTCTAATTCTAGTCCAGGTTAGTTTAGTTCAACAATGTCAGATGCATTCACGTGCTGATTTCAAGATCTTATCTAATAACTTCGTTCATCGAATCATTGGCATTTGACGCATGTCATGAGCCAGATTGTGAGTGTTGGAAGGGATACTTTGTTGATTCCATTCAATGACTAAACCAAACAAACTTCCAAAACTAATAACTTAAAATCATTGTTTTGTTCACAACCATTGGCTTGCTACTAAATTTATTTTGCTACTAAATTTATTTCTAAACTTCGATCTTATATTATCAAGGATAACGTGGTACAGCTACTGAACATTACCTCTCACATACAATACAACAACACAAAACAAATCTAATAGCCTTTTAAAATTGAAGGAGGTCAAGGCTTAAACTAGAATATCACCTGCTAAATAAGCCACCAGCATGGAAGGAGTTAATACGACGATAAACGATGGAACTTAAATGCCCATAATGTTCCATATTTAGAATATTAATTGTCATGCAGACTTATGACTATCAGAGATGAAGGGTCAAACATGCAGTTATTATCAAATGTAAGTAAATACAAGTGTTACATGAAAAGCATCACATCCTAATAACAAGACTGGAATCTCACTTCTGATTATCTGAGTATAGACTATAGAGTGTGGAAAGCCATACTTCACAAGTTTCAAGCGACAGGTCATGTATTAACACGACATCTAGGATCTAGCAATTCAACATGTGGGTCTTAATTAAAACTCTTGGTAACAACACTAAACAATCAATAAACAAAATAGAGTATATTTGGCCTGAGATTTCTGGATATGATACTCTATCTTCAGTAACAAAATCAAAATTTCATAATATTTACCATTTCAGATATCAGTTTCTTCAGAAACTTAACTTAATCCTATCACAAACAGTTACTTTTCCATATTTAAACTCGCTATGATACATAATATTTATCTACCCATATGTCAACTCCTCTCTGCACCACTTTCCACTAAAAAAACACATAGTGATACTGATAAGATCCTAGTCAAAGTGTATAGAGAAGGAAAGGAAATCCGGTCAAAGATGCCAACATTGGGGTAGTGGGGTTATGTTTTCAGGTCTAAGCTGGATCCACCGGTCAGAAAATTAGCGGGAAACTGGAAGAGTGGGGAGCAGTTACTATGACTATTATTAGCAGAAAGATGGAAGGGTGAGGAGCTATTCCTATGCCTACTTTCAGGGTAGTAAGTAGTTACTAAATGTCTTGGGACATTATAAGCAGGCGTTTTTACTTTCATATTTCTCATTCTGGAGACCTTTGCCCTCCCGCATCTGGCCGTTTATTTAAACTTAAATCAAAGTTGCTTGCTTGAGTGTTAAATAAAATCAGATACATTACTTTTTAGATTTTGCTTGATTGTGTATGTCTTCATGTGATGCTATCTTCTACTATTGATGGATTTTTTTTGGTGTTTATATTGTGTTGTATGTATGTGTTATTGCTTTTTGGCTTGTATGTTATTTTTGCTCTTTGAGCCAAGGGTCTGTCTCGGACCAGCCTCTCTATCCTATGGGATAGGGGTAATAAGGTTGGCCTCCATCCTAACCGCCCCCCCCCCCCCAATACAGGCATACATACAACACAATATAAACACCAAAAAAATCAGATACATTACTTTTTAGATTTTGTTTGATTGTGCATGCCTTCATGTGATGCTATCTTCTACTATTGATGGATTTTTTTTGTGTTTATATTGCG
Source organism: Flaveria linearis (assembly GCA_024085815.1). Taxonomy (NCBI): domain Eukaryota; kingdom Viridiplantae; phylum Streptophyta; class Magnoliopsida; order Asterales; family Asteraceae; genus Flaveria; species Flaveria linearis. The sequence continues at coordinate 47,822,845 of CM044016.1, forward strand.
TTGTATGTATGTGTTATTGTTTTTTGGCTTGTATGTTATTTTTTCTATTTGAGCCAAGGTTCTGTCTCGGACCAGCCTCTCTATCATATGGGATAGGGATAATACGGTTGGCCTACATCCTAACCCCCCCCCCCCAAATACATACAACACAATATAAACACCAAAAAAATCAGATACATTACTTTTTAGATTGTGTTTGATTGTGTACGCCTTCATGTGATGCTATTTTCTACTATTGATGGATTTTTTTGGTGTTTATCAGTGTTGCAAAAATCGGCCTAGGCGGCCGATTAATCGGTGATTAATCGCTAGGCGGCCTAGGCCCTTGTAGATTAATGCTAGTCGGATCAATTAATCGGTAATCGGACCTAGGCGGGATAATCGGACCTAGGCGGGATTAATCGGACCTAGGCGGGATTAATCGGACCTAATCGGTAAAAATCGGTGTAATCGGCGTACTACTTTCTGATTGGTCAAAGCCGGTCAACGACTTGAATGTGGGTTTTAAAACAATAATCTTACGGTTCTTACCATTTAAACCACAGCCCTAGTCCGCTAGCCGACATCCCCACCTCCACTTCGAATCTTGAGACCAGGCCCCCTCCCGGCTACCACCCCTCCGGCGACCAGGCTCCCTCCGGCGACCGGCCTCTAACCGCGAACAGCTCCTCCCGCAGCAGCCCCAACCGCGAACAGCTCCTCCCGCAGCAGCCCCAACCGCGAACAGCTCCTCCCGCAGCAGCCCCAACCGCGAACAGCTCCTCCCGCAGCAGCCCCAACCGCGAACAGCTCCACAGTACTTGATGGTTACTTTTATATTTTGAAACTATTTGATCTTTAAAGTATTTGAACTACTATGTTTTAATTTTTATATTTTGAACTATGTGATCTTTGAAATACTTGATGGTTAATTTTATGTTTGATTATTAATGTTTGTAGTGTACTAATCTTAAGTATATATATAATTTCTAAAAAATACATATAAAATTTCCAAATCGATTAATCTCGATTAATCCCGATTAATCCCTAGTCCCTACCTCACCGCCCGACTAGCGCCTAGCGATTTTTACAACATTGGTGTTTATATTGTGTTGTATGTATGTGTTATTGTTTTTGGCTTGTATGTTATTTTTGCTCTTTGAGCCAAGGGTCTGTCTCGGACCATCCGCTCTATCCTATGGGATAAGGGTAATAAGGTTGGCTTCCATCCTAAAAAACCCCCCCCCAAGACCATACTCTTGTGGGATTTGCTGGGTATGATAATATCCCATTCAGCCTACAGTTGCTAGGTGTTGTTACCACTTACCTCTCAACCTGAAAACTGATTTTTTGACCTTTTACTCCTTGAATTTTGTTAAAAATAACCATTTTCCTCCAAAAGATTAAAAACATCAATTTACCTCCAAAAGTTTTATAAGTTGTTTCAATTTCAGTCCAAAATAATGAAATTTTTGGAGTGAAATTGAAACAACATATGAAACTTTTAGAGGTAAATTGATGTTTTTAATCTTTTGGAGGAAAATAATTATTTTAAATCAAACCTTAGGGAGCAAAATTGAAATTAACTCTATAAAAAATATAGAAAATCTCAGCTACCAGTTTCAAGTAGTGTTATTCACTTGATTGCATGCCATTATTTACTGTAAGTCAATTGTTATCTGCTGTAGTTTGCTATATGGGCTGGGCTGGCTCTACTGTCACATGTAAGCAATATTCCAATGGTGTATCACATAAGAGTTGGTTTTACTATCACATGGAAGCAATGCTATACTATTCTATTTCCCATGGGATATGGTTCAAGTGTGATCGTTTATCAAGAAAATCTGATGTGCTATTCCAAAGTTTAGTACAACTGTGAAAAAGAAGAAAGAGTTCAAAGAATCTTGACAAACCTTTATTTCTAAAGAGCGTATTGAGGATGCCATCGCCTGCACTACATCAGCCGCTGAACAGATAGCATCTTTTAAACTTTGGACATTCACCTGAAAAAGTAACATAAGTCATCAAATATTGTAATGGCACTTGAAGCCACCGTATGAAATCTCCAAGAAATTTTTTTTTATACACACACAAAACATAAAATACCTTTGCATCAACAAGTGGAAGACGGAGAGTGCTGGACTCCAAAGACACAATAGTCTCAGACAAAGAGACAATGTGATCCCTCTCAACTTGATCCCACACCTCCAAATATGGTATCTGCATTTTACAAATAAAAAGAATCAGTGAATCATAAGCTTGGTTTTATAATGCATGAATAATGCATGGTGCGCTGCTGCAAGCACATCACAACATAAGATGAGTTGTATTTCCATGATGTGCCCCTAATGCGCAAGATGCGCCTTGATGCGCGCATTATGCAATGCTATGTTTTTTCTTCAATTTTGGACCTGGATCAAATCTATTCCACAAGAGTATGGGTCTACCTCTCAACATTAGGGTGTTTTGTTTCATATTTGTGTTCATGTTATACATTTACTAGTACTTAACTGTTGTAATAGTCTGTGCATAGTGTAATAGTCTTGAATTTGGGTTTTTATATTAAAGTATGTTTTATGAGTGTGTTAATAAGTAGTTTTTATGTTGAAGTATTAATGATATAAAAAGTTAATTTTGTATAATTATTATTTGTTATTTTTTAATATCTAACTCATCGCATACATGATGCGTGCGCATCACGCATCGGGATTTGGGACCAAAATGCATCGGAGTGCATCGCGCAATTTAAACCAAGATCACAAGACTGAAACCTAAAGGATACCACTGAAAAGCACAAAAAGGTATCCAAAATATATCAGCTATCCAACATGAACTACGAGCACATATTATTCTCATTAATAACTCGAATATGCAAGAAAAGATCCTCCAAGGAAAATGAGAAGAAACTAGGACAGAAGGCTGACCGACATGGCAACATAATCATGATATGAAATGCAAGAAGTGGTGGAATAAACGACAACAAAAATGAGAGTTTGATGGTTCACATTCTTGCCTGATTCCTGAGGACAGTGTACAACTTCAAATTCTGCCTCAGCTGTTGCATCATAATTTGTTTGGATCTGACAGACTGTCTTATTTTTAACGTAGTCATCCATGAATTGTATAGATTTTTCTGAAATAGAGTGTAGCATTAGACAAACAATGTATAAAAATAAAAATAAAAAACACTTAAAGATGCATGACTAAATAAACTTGGTAGTAAGTGCCCTACTAAGCTATGTATCAAGTACTTCGCCTTTTTCCGCCATACGTAAAGGTAAACATGATAAATTTAAATTGAACTACTTGAAGCAATCACAATGAAGCTACTTAAGTATTTGTCAAGCCAAAAGAGTACAGCTGAAATCAGAATATTTCTACTGAACTAGCTTGAAACTGAAGGTATTCACTCTCAAATTTGTAGAAATAGGGAAAGGATACCAAAATTCATTCACATCAGCCTCATTAGTGCTGATACCTACCGACACAATTGTCAACCATTTTACATGGGTAACAGGACATCTTAATAGCTTATGAAGACATCCTAATGCAATAGCTACAAAAACTAACTAAACCAGCTTATATGGAACAAGAGGCTAGTTTAATTTACAAGTCAACAGTAAGCCTATACATGGATGCAAAATGCAACTTAACAATCCTAACTCAAAAGACGAAAGTATAGTTATTAAAAAAAACAGAAGAAAAACATCCACTCAAGTACGTTATGTGAGCCAACAAGTAGCCCACCTTTAATAATACACAACAAAAGTGTAAAATAGGAAACAGTCGCTACATAAAACTTAGGCTACAGCATGCTCTTGAGCTGTGGTGCACGAGCCCATGCTTACTCAAAAGTATTCAAATCAAATAGATGTCAATATTTGGCATCTGTGAACCAAGGATTACAATGCTGTAATTTTTTTGAATTCATATTGCAAATCCTTATCAAGACACCTTCTACAAGCATACACCCATCTTTTCAACTAATGCTGAACATGTTGCATAACATGTCCGTGAATAAAAATAGCTAGACACCAAAAATTATTAAGAAAAAGGCATACCCACAAATTAACCGACATAGCAGTACAAACATTTCCATGTTTACCTATCATCATAATGAATAAACCATATGAACCACTTGACCTAACCAGGCCAATGGAAGCAGGAAAGATTCATAAAGTCTATCAAAATTCAGAGCACATAAGTAGAAAGTCCTGGAATTACTAGCACAACAACTACAATTCAGAATCCAGAACTCCAGAAAGCTCTATAGTCAACAGTTACAACTGATAAAGCAAGCAAACACACCAGTAGGTTTCATTATGCATATAAGAACTAGAAATTATCTGTAGGAGTTACCTGAGCAGTTGTGCTCTGGACCAACAGGGCAGCATCTGCTCTTGCATTTGCAAACCTCCATTGCAAATATCTATTATGTAGCAGCCTCAAGGCATGTGCATCAGCAATAGCGTTATCTCCTGCCTTTCTTCGCCTAGTTTCAGCAGCAAAGCTAAGAATCGAAGGCGTATTGCTCGCATTACTAGTGGACCCTATTCCACTCCACACTCTAGCTGGACTGGAAATACCCTTGATGGAGACGACGCCGATAACATCACACTCTTGCCTGGAGAAGCAGGTCGAACGGCTCTTCTAACTGGAGAGGGAGAAATTCCTCTTGGGGATAATGCTGGACCATCTTTAAACTGGGGAAGCACACTCTTGCTTGGGGAAGCAGGTCGAACAGCTCTTCTAACTGGCGAGGGAGATAATCCTCGTGGGGATAATGCTGGACCATCATTTAACTGAGGAAGCACACTCTTGCTTGGGGAAGCAGGTCGAACAGCTCTTCTAACCGGAGAGGGGGATAATCCACGTGGGGAAAGCGCTGGACCGTCTTTTACACACCTATTCACAGAAGGTAGCTTAACGTTTCGGGACACTGGAGGTGAAACCGGCTCCGGTTGCACCCTCCGTAGGCGATTAACAGTTTCTTGCCTGTATCTAGCTGGCACCATAAGTGCACCAGGCTTCATACCTTGAATGTTACCCGGAGTACCACCAGAGGAGACACTCTCCACATCTGAAGTAGCACGATCAGAATTATCAGAGTCACTAATAACCTTATCAACACCTCTATTAACCTCCGGTTTGTTAGGTTTCAATCTGGTCTCGCGGATCATAGGCTTTTGTAAAGCCCTAAGAGCAGTCACGGTCCCAGATCCACTCAATTTCATATTCTCGTTCGTAAACTCTACACTCTTCGTCATAAAACTCCCCTGCCTCCCCGGCCACCGTTGCTGATCAATCGCCTTCGGATTCCCTAACTTCCGAACCGGCGTAACCGGCGTTACAGCCCTCTTCTCCGGTGTACTATTTTTACAACCCTTACTCACCGGATTCACAGGCGATTCCCCTTGAAACGACGCCGATAAACTCCTCGCAGGCAACTTCGTCAACATCTTCGCAGCGGTCGACATCTCGCCTATCCTCGGAGTCACCGGACGACGTCGTTCCGTCGACATAGCTCGTTTACTATTCATCGTTGACGAAACTAACGGCGACGGAAACCGCCTCTTCGGCGTACACATAGAATTCGAAGACGACGTCGTCGTAGTTGACGAAAACGACGACGAAAACGACGTCGTCGTCATCGTAGTTGCAACGAAGAAGAAGAAGAAGAAGAAGCAGTAGAAGACAAGTAACGTGAACTCACCTCTCTAGATTTCACCGAACCATTATTATCAGCATCAGAAGGTAGCAACGGCGCACGTTTCACTCTCACCGGAGACGGACCTCGTGACGACACCTTCCGATTAGGCGTAGTAACCGAAGAAGACACATTAGCCACCATTATCTCGCATCCTACGATCAGAATTCACAATTCTAAACCCTAGTTAAGATTAAATCACAGTTCCAAAGGTGCGATGAGATTATCGGAGATCGGATTGTGAGATCGTGAGGTGTGATTGATGTGTGGAGTTTAGACATAACCACCGGAGGAGGTGGTGGCCGGAGATCGGAATGTGACCGTTACAGGTCGCCGGAGAAGATTGCGTGGAGGAGAAGGGGAGCGGGTTTAGGGAGATTTGAGGAGTATAACTGTTCGTGTGAGTTCGGAGCACGTGTGTGTGCAAGCGCGTGATGGGAGTATATTATTAGTGATTCTTGTTTTATAGTTTTATACCAAGTTTTATACGCCCGGATCAATTGTATATATACCTTGTATATATACTCAAATAAAAATTTTAATTGAATATATACCTAATTTATTATTATGATAATATTACCTTTCAAAAAAAATAATAAACACTTACGCATATATGCCATTAAAGAGTTTTAGAGGGAGGAAATATGTTTTAAATTCATTGCCAATTATAAAGTTTGTAAAAGGAAATTTGACAATTATAAAGTTTTAATAAAAATAAGGGCAAATTAGTCATTACATAAACTACTTTTAATGAAAATGGGTAAATTTACCAATTATGAGGTTTTGTAAGGGGATATATGCATTTAAATTTTTTGCATGCTTATATATGCCATTAAAGATTTTTAGAATGGGAAATATGTTTTTAACCCTTATTTGTTTAAAGCGTATAGTTAACACTCCTACGATTTTTATTTCGAACAAAATGTTAATATACTTTGAAATCTGGTTTATTTTTTTAAAGATAAATATATAACATTGTTTCAAATTTTAGATGTTATATTAATTGGATCCATCATTCGTTTTTCAGTCGAGACTGCATCTTAATCACTTCAGAAAAAACCCGCAACTAAAAAATCATTGGCTCAACGCAGAGCATTTTACTTTGAACGAGACTCGTACCAAGACCTTCATATTTTTAATTGTTTTACAAAACATGATGAATACGGCATATATCGCTTTCTGATGCTTTCTCCTGTTTTATTTCTCTCTAATGTTAAATGATTATATTAATAGTAATTATATTATATAATAACAAAATTAAAATATATATATTTTAGATTATCAAATAATATTGATATTAAAGGTATTGATCTTGGTTTTAAACCACATCTATCTTAATAATCTCTTACATTTTAACACATGTTATTCTCATATTTACTCTCTCATTTGGTTTTCCCGTGTAAACTAATTTTCATTTAAAAAAAATAAATAACTAATCTCTAAAATTTTCTCTTTCACTCTCTATATTATAAGTCTAAGTTCTTATTAAATCAATAAGATTAAAAAGACATTTTTCATTAAATAAAACTAAGCATTTAGATTAATAAATACACATTTTTTAAAAATAAAATTCTCTAAAACTATGATTTTTTTCTAAAACAATGAAACTTTCTTAAATAATGAAATTATTTTAAATTCATTCTTTTTATAAAAGAAAAGTTTTATATGAAAAATATTACAAAAAGAAACCCGGAGTTTTTAATAACGAAATATTGATAAAAATTGAATTTTTATCAAAGCAATAACTTTTTAAAACAAAAGTTTTAGAAATAATATAAATATTTTATCATTAATCAAAGTATTTACTCATACGTAATTTTAATTATATCTTATGTTAAAATAATGTTTTACAGTTTCTAATTATTCATAAAAAATATTTAGTATTTTTTTATTAAACTCGTATAATACATGAGGTTATACCTTAGTGTAGTATATTATGATTATTTTGTAATCTCATTTACTCATGTAGTAGTATATCTCCAACACAAGATTATACAAAATAATTCATATATCAAATTTCGTTCTTTATTGTCTTATATAGCATGTATTAACAATAGTTGAGATCATAAAAATAAATATATATTTTTTTTATTGTGGATGAAAAAGAATATAGGTTGTTAAAACTACATGAAAAGAACTTAAGCTAAGCATGGTACTAAATTGCAAAAAAATATAAATATAAAAATAATTTGAATACTATTTTGTACGAAATAAAAATAAGATTGGTTTTTTATTGTATTAATAAACTAAAACTGGATGATAAAAGTATTCAAAGGATGTGCATCACAAGTCACGAGCAATGTTATATATTGTTTTCTTTGTTTTTTTAAAGAAAATTAGTTTCGTCTTTTGGATGGTCCAAAGCTAAAGTGGTGGGCCGCCAACTACCCTTTACAATAAAATATTATAAGTTGTTTATACTATATACTAGGTTATTAGCCCGTGTATTACACGGGTTAAAAGTTATAAATATATAATTCAAATATTTAAACAAAAATATCATTTTTATTAAAGCGGTATCATTTTAATTTTAATTTGATTATATAAAAGTAAGAATTTGTGATCATAAGGTTTAAAAGGTTAAATAAGGTTTGAGATGATTGATATCATAGATTCAAAATCCTAGAATGGTTGGTTGTGATTGAGGTAGTTAAAAAAAATAAAAACTTCACACTTGTCGTTCACAAAAATTAAAATAAAATACTTCAATTAAGAAATATGGTATGATTTGTGAAAAATTTGTTAAAAGAAATTTAGGCGGAAAAGTTTTTGTGAGGTGAAATCTGGTGATGACATGTGTCATCACATGTAATCATTTATTAGTATAGATTTTTTTAAAAGGGTAAGAACTAAAAACCATTTAAGATTTATCGAAAAAAAGTTCGAATCTAAGTATTTTAAGGAAAAACTCAGATGACTTGTAATTTAGTAATGGCGTTCTTGGATTTCCAGTCACTTTAAATCAGCTTCTTATTTTATTCTTATTAACGGATCATCATCCGGATAATTTCACTTTGAATGAGATGTTCAATAGAAAAAAGATCCACTCACTAGGACAAAATTGGTTTGTTAGGGCGGTTATTTTAATTTGTTAGGGCGGTTTCACACCGCCCTTAAAAACCTCGCTCTAAAAAATTATTTATTTTATGGGGCGGTTTTCTTTTTTGGGGCGGTTTTCATTTTTTGGGGCGGTTCGTAGTTTTATAGGGCGGTTTCTTAGTATGTTTTATAGGGCGAATTTTTCATTTATAGGGCGGTTTTGGTGTTTTATAGGGTTTAGTTTTGTCTGCATTTTATAGGGCGATTTTTTTACATTTTATAGGGCGGTTTTGTAGTTTTGAAATAAATATATTATTTTATTAAATGGATTTTTTCCAGAATATATTTTTTTACTTTTCATTGTTCCATTCTCAAACTCACTATATAACCTAAAACCATACCATTCAAACTATTGAAATATATTGTACAATAATTCCTCAAACACTTAGTGTTTAATATACAAAATTTGATTAATAACACAATGATACCTTAAAATACATGGAGCCTACTTAGAATACATTTTGCTAAAAGAATCATCTTGAACAATCTGTGTTAGTGGTTTTTTTCCAGGACTTAATAGCGCATACTGATCATCTCCATGTCCCATTCCTCCAAAATCCCTTTGTTTGCCCATAAACCAGGATCAGAAATTGTTTTCTGGAGGGCATGTTCAGCAGCAACAAATATTTCTGCAAGTTTCATTGGACATGGCAGCATTTGAACCTGAGCTGACAGCATATGACAAATGGATCCGAGTGGTATTTCAACACATAATAATTAAAAAGATCAATCAAAAAGCGAAAAAGTAGCAAATGGCTTTTCCATACCCATCCATTAAAGTTGACCGTCCATCAAATATTTCAGACATATTGCCAACAGAAAGAGAAGCTCTTCGGCGATTAGCCTCTCTCAAAAGAAAATTAGGCTCGAGTGCTAATGGTTTCCTTTGAATACCAAAATGCTTGACCCTTGGTGTAACTTGAAGAATCATCTATTATATATTACGAGAAAAGTCGAAATTTTATGTATTTTAGCAACTTTTTATTAAAGCGATTAAAATAGCATAAGTATACATACCTTTTCTTTAGCAAGAACTTCAGATGATGCATCAGAGGGAACAGAAGGCCAGATTGCTGGTTTAGGCCAAGGAAGCATGCTAAGTGAAGCACTGTACAAGAAAAGTAACATATTTTAATAGGGCCTGGTGAATAAAGTGAAAGAAATTTAACATATAATTAAAAGAAATTTTAGTGCATACCTGTTGACAGGACTTCTTTCCATAGCAGATCCATAACCAACAAAATATGCAAGCCTCATGAACTGTCAATTTCATTAATACTTTCAATAGTTAATATTTAACTGTAATATGTATTTCCAAGCCTAAAAAATGATACCATCATCATTTTTTCAAAGACATTTTCTTACAAATAGTGTTTCACAACGTTTTGTCTTTACCTTAGCTCGACACAGAGAATATAATTCCCCACGTACACGATAATATTCTTTTTCAATGTCCGGTGCCACAAGTCCATTACTATAATGAGCAGCTGTTGCATCGGCTAAACTCAAGCAAGAAGTTATAATCCAAACTTCCCGTAAACAAAAGGGTAATATACTCTGTTGCAGAAGCCATAGACAACAGGCAAGAAAATTAATCAAAAGTAAAACTAAAAAATTTAAGTGGTTAGTTTAAAGAGATTACAAACTTCTCTGTGATAGAACAACACTATTAGTCTATTACCAAATATCACATAAAATGGACATTGAACTGAATGCCAAACCTCATGAAGAGCCAGTGTCTTTGAGAAGCTAATTACAAATGAGTATCCTCTTGATGCAACCTCATCTGTTTTTAGTCACATCATCATCAACTTCATCTGTGTTTTTTTTACGTTTATACCTCGATACACCACATGTAACACATTTATGTTCCTTTTCGAACTCATTTCTATACAATATACAATCATTGGGACATGCATGTATTCTTTCAACTTCTAATCCCATTGGACACATCAATTTTTTAGCTTGATACGTTGAAATTGGTAGCTCGTTATCTTCCGGAAGCATGTCATGCAAAACCACTAATAAACTTGTGAAACTTTTATCACTCCATCCGTAATTTGACTTTAAGTTAAACAATTTTAATACGGCACTAAGTTTCGAGAAATTTTTACAACCAGAATATAATGGTTTTTCTGCGTCATCAAACAAATGTTGTAATTTTTCTTGATCATCATCCCCAATATTCGGGTCTAAATCATGTACCATATCATTTATGTTGTCATTGTTGTCATTTATGTATGAATCTTTGATCTTCGTATTATCATTGGGTAAATTAAGCGACGATGTGCCACGATCAATAAGTGATTCACCATGCATTGACCAACAAGTGTATCTAGGCATAAAACCATGCTTAAACAAATGAAACTCTATGTCTTTAATATCCTTAAACCTTTTAAAATTTTACAAAGTGAACAAGGACAACTAATCGATTCATTTCCCTTATTCACTCGATCAGCTTTGGCCACCATAAGAAAACTTTGAACTCCTTTTGTATATATTGAGCTAGAACGTTCAATCTTATACATCCAAACTTTACGATCCATCTAAAAATAAAAAATAAACAAATATGATATGAAGTGTATGTATATGATGTAATTCGGTGACTCTAACACTAAAAGATTAATTGTATATAGTCTAACACTAAAAGATTAAATTGTATATAGTCCCACCCTAAGATTAATTCGGTGGCTTTAACACTAAAAGATTAAATTCGGTGGCTCTAACACTAAAAGATTAAATTTACAATCTAAACTTTTCAATCTTCTATCTCATATATATAGTCTAACACTAAAAGATTAAATTGTGTGTGTATAGTGACAATCAGATATATGTTCTATCATTAAATTAAATTATTATACTAAAAGATTGAAACTTACTAACCTTTTAAAATCTGAAGATCCTCTTGAACAACTCTTCTTAAAACTTTGTATGATCTTGATCAAATATATTGTGATGATGATTATAAAGACTTGAAGCACTAAACAAACACATGAGAATAATAAAGATGATGATTAATATAAGAAATTAATAATAAACACAATCTACGATAATCAAACTTTAAAAAGAAATTAAAATATAGTAACATACCTTAATATATATTTCATATTTGAGAATACGAAAGATGATGATTAATATAAAATTGTTGAGTAATTGATTAAAGCTAAAAGTTTGATAACAGAGAGAGTTTCAGGTTGAAGACGATATCGTAGAGACTTCAGAGTTTCAGAAAAGTTCTAATATTTTGAAAAGTTAACGTTATTTTGATTATGTGGAGAATTTATTAGGGCGGTTTAGAAGGAAAACCGTCCTAAAAACGATAAAAAACCGCCCTAAAACGTAGCAATGGGAACATGAAAAGAACTAGACTTCTTCATGGCGTCAAAATTAATCACTCATCATAATCTGTCTTCCATTTTATTACGCTGAAAGCTGTTATATTTTTGAGTAATTTGTCAATCACTCATCATAATCTGTCTTCCATTCTATCATTTGGCCTAAAATTGAACCGGAACAATGGAACAAAAGCCATCTCTATAGTTATGGTATTATGGAGTACACTCGTCACATGTGACAACTATCCTTGATACTCAATTGTCAGATCGGCTCCCTTCCATTTACTTACCTCGGTCTGCAAGTTGGGGCCAACATGATCAAATCAAGAAGTTGGCAACCAGTTATAGATAAATTTACTAAATAGTTATCATCATGGAAGCTCCAACACTATCTTTTGATGGGAAGTTAATTAACACTTTTGAAGGTGGTTCTTGATAGTTTTTCTCGATTATCATTTTTCTTGTATCGTGCCCATTGCAAGTGATAACACACTTTGGAAGTAATAAGGAGTCGTTTCCTCCGGGGAGCATCGTCACCGGAGAAAATATCACATTGGTAGCATGGGACTTGTGCCTTGCCCCAAAACAACTTAAATGGCCAAAGAATTGTCACCTTTTAGATTCAACATTCAAGAAAATATAAAATGCAAAAGCGGTAATGAAAAACATTGTCTGTTTTGGCATGACAGGTGGATCAAGAATGGATTGCTAAAGAATTTATTCCTTCATTATGCAAAAGACTCAAATAAAGTTACATGGTTAATGAAAAGCTTGGCGATTATGGTATGTTATGGGATTGGTTCTCTACTCCAGTAATGGTCGAGGAGATTGACATGCTCAATCAATGTGACAACTTGATAAAAGGTTTATCGATTACAAACAGCGAAAACAACAGGTCATAGCCTGAAGATTCCTTTAGTAAATTCATTATCTGTTTAGGCATGCCTACTTTAACGTAATCAGTTTCAACCACCCCAATGTATTTCGTTAGTCATCATTATTTAAAAGGTTGTACATGGATCCAAACCCAATTCTCCATTTGAGGTAAACAAAGTACAATATAAACATGTGTATTATCTTGTTGATTGAATATATCCTAGTTGGACTACTTTTGTAGAACCGTCTACTTATCCACAATGTGATAAATGTATAAGGTTCAACGCAACACAAGAAATGACAAAAAAGAACGTGGAACAAACTTTTGGTCCTAAAAGCTCAGTGGGCTATACATTGACTCCTTATATGGGCAATACGTCAGTCTAAAATAAGAAATATAATGTACCTTGCATGCATTATTCCAAACATTGGAAGCAGAATTCCTCTTCCAACATTTAAAACACATTGATAACAAGACACATGAGTTAGGTTTATGAGAAAGTCAGCAAAGTTTCTATGATGTTCTACCTTTGCGCAGCCTCGCTCCACAGTGACAGTGGAAGGCTCCGCACCTGAGCCTCGTTAGACTCAGCAGAAGTGTTGTTATTATAAACATATTGTTTCAAGCACAATTTGATAGTAACCACACTTGAAAACCTTCAACCATCGTTGTCATTTCTTCAGATGAGGGAAGCAAGTGTAGACGTCAGCTTTCGGATGTTTTGCTTCGGCATGTTCCCTGCATTTCACCTCTGAAGTGGTGCAAATGAAAGTTTGCATGCACACCTTGCACTGAAATTGAACACAAGTCACATGATCAGATTCATAAGCCCCAATAAGACCTCAACTCTGAAAGTACAAGTTATGGTCATAGCCCTCAATCACCAAAGAAAATAATCTTAAATTTGCAACATGAACACAATTAATAAAAGTTGCTTAATATCTAGGCAATTTAACATTGGTATAACCTCAACTGTTCTCTTCTTGTCAACTACAATTCCGTTTTCTACAAGAACTCACTTTTTACAAATAAAATTCTAACAAATTCTGGCGGACAGTGGGTCAGCCGGCCACGTACAAACAACCCCCCCCCCCCGGGGGGTTCCACCAATGTAGGCAAGCAGACAACAAAACTATATGCACAACTAGGTAGTAGCCTCCTGAACTAAATGTTAAAAGATCATCACAGTTCAACTTTCTTGTATGAACATATAGTAAATTACCATTTCACTTTGTGGTTCATCCTACATGGAACATAGCAAATAACTACAAAATGGCAATTTTACGAAGCAATTTAGAGGAATGGAACATTTCGACTTTTCTTCCAAAACACCCCCAAAACAGCTTAATGGCTTTTAAAGATACGTGAGGAAATTTCTTTACAAAATTCCCCTAAAAGAATGAACATATAAACGGAACCCAACTAAGGATCAAATCCCCTACTCAACCACCTTACAATGCAAATCAACCACTATTTGTGTACCTACTACCTAAGATCTTACACTAGAAAATGGTTCTAAAATGCATACTGTTTTTTTAAGTTAAAATGTAAAGTAACCAGCAGAGAGCCAAGTAAAACTAACCTAACAGCAAGCAATTCAACAAAACCTACTAACAAACATCAACAGATCTACAACAATACAACTACTAAGAAAGAAATTCATCTTCCACAAGCTACAATCACACGATCCATCAAAAACCCTAAACAGAACAATTCATGACAAACCCAATTATCAAAAAACGATCATTTTAGCTACTGACAACTTGAATTACAGTCATACAACACCACCACTGGTGATGGTCAACAGATTAAAAGCAAACCTGTATTTTCATCGCTTTTTTGTTGCTTCAAGCTGACTCCCTGCAGAAAATTTAAACAGATGATCAATTGTTGAATTTAGATCAAGAACAGAGATCAAAGAATGCAAGTTTATTCAATAGAGAAGAAAAAAGGTAATCCCCCGAATGGGTCTGCAACTACATTATACACTCACAATTAACTAACTCTAACTAACTTCTAACTTTGACTAAATGACAATATTAACCCTTCAACTATGAACTTGAGTCACTAACTCATTACAACTATAAAACTAATATACCAACAGGTAGTTGATGTACTAGCCACAAACTAAACATATAAACTTTCATTAAAACACCATTACATATCCAACAATCTCCACCTTGGTGTTTAATGAAAGAAAAAATTCAGCTAAGCAATATGTAAATCATCCAAGCACTGCACAAACTTGGAACCAGGAAGTATCTTTGTTAACATATCAGCAGCATCGTTCCTGGTATCAATATACTCCACCTTGACAGCCTTAGAGCACAAAACCTCTCTAATCCAATGTAGTCTCACATTTATATGCTTTGACCGTTCATGAAAAACTTGATGCTTAGACAACTGAATTGCACTAATATTATCACAATGCACCAGTGCATCATTAGTAACAATACTCATCTCATTCAAGAAACCTTTTAACCAAATAGCTTCTTTAATTGCTTCTGTCAATGCCATATATTCAGCTTCAGTAGTAGACAAAGCTACTACATGCTGCAAACTGGATTTCCAACTTACAGTTCCTCCAAAAACACTAAACACATATCCAGTCACTGATCTGCCCTTATCCAAATCTTTTGCAAAATCAGCATCCACAAAACCACTGATCACAACTGACTGATCAAGGTTTCTACCAAATACCAAACCTTTATCTCTAGTGCCATTTAGATATCCGAAGATCCACTTTACACCTTCCCAATGTTGTCTCCCTGGATCGCTGAGATACCTGCTCACCATGCTTACTGCAAAACCAATATCTGGTCTAGTACAAATCATCAAGTACATCAGACTACCAACAGCATTTGCATAGGGCACACTAGACATTCTCTCCCTTTCATCATCATTCTTAAGAGAATCTAAACTTGACAACTTGAAATGCATGCCTAAGGGAGTAATCACTGGCTTGCTACTATCCATGAAGAAATTCTTAAGCACCTTGGTTAAGTAAGCCTTCTGAGACAGTTGTATTGTTCCAACTGATCTATCTCTCACAATTTCCATGCCTAAGATCTTCCTTGCTTCTCCCAACTGTTTCATATCAAACTCAGACATAAGTAACCTTTTTGTTCTTTCAACTTGAGCCTTGTCATTACAAGCTATGAGCATGTCATCAACATAGAGTAGTAGATACACAAACTTGCCCTGACTATACTCCTTGTAATAGACACATGTATCATACTCACTCCTGTTGAACCCATGTGTAACCATATAACTGTCAAATCGCAAGTACCATTGCCTAGGTGATTGCTTCAATCCATACAAGATCTCTGAAGCAAACACACCTGATTAGCCTTGGTTTTTACTTCAAAACCTGGAGGCTGTTTCATGTAAATTTTCTCATCGAGATTGCCATGTAGAAAAGCAGTCTTGACATCTAGCTGCTCCAATCCATATCAAGCACAACAGTTAAAGATAAAATAGTTCTTATTGAAGTATGTTTGACTACAGGTGAGAATACTTCACTATAGTCAATACCAGCTCTTTGTGTAAAGCCTTTTGCCACCAGTCTTGCCTTAAATCTAGGCTCCTCCCCTGGTAAACCATCTTTAATCTTGAACAACCACTTGCAATCTACCAGTTTCTGATTCATGGCTTGTCAACTAACACCCATGTTTCATTCTTGAGTAGAGAGTTCATTTCCTCAACCATTGCTTCCTCCCACTTTGCACTTTCAGAAGATGCAATGGCTTCCTCATACGACAAAGGCTCATGAGAACTCTCCTCCTCTGCTACATGAAACACATAGGCTGAGATATCATCTCTGTATCTTATAGGCTGGACAATCTGCCTCCTTGGTCTATTAGCAGCTATACTTGACTTAACATGAGATGGAGTATGAGAGCTTAGAGGACAGTTAGCACCACTAGTATGCTCAGATGAATATTTATCAGAGAACTCCACCTCAATTTGACATTCATCACCTTTTATATTCCTTTCACTGGAACTTGACATAAGATCCTTGTACATGATACTTTCATCAAAGGTTACATTTCTGCTAACAACCACCCTGGGACTCACATTATCTAACCTCCACAGTCAATACCCCTTTACATCATCAGGGTAGCCCAACATAACACACTTCTCTGCCCTGGGATCTAACTTTCCCTGATTTACATAAGAGTATGCCAGACAACCAAAGACTTTGAGATTACCATAGTCTGTGTCATGGCCTGACCATTTCTCCATTGGAACCATCATGTCAATGGCAGATGAGGGTGTTCTATTGACTGTGTAGACAGGTCTTCAATGCTTCAGCCCAAAAACTCTTTGGCATGCCAGCTCCATTCAATAGACACCTTACCCTTTCTAATAGGGTTCTGTTCATTCTTTCAACAAGCCCATTTTGTTGTGGGGTACCAGGTATGGTGAGATGCCTATCAATTCCACTTCTTTTACACAAATCATCAAATTCCTTATTGCAGAACTCTAAGCCATTATCTGTTCTCAGCTTCTTAACCCTTCTTTCAGTTTGGTTCTCCACAAGCACCTTCCACTCTTTAAACTTCTGAAGTGCTTCATACTTGTGCTTTAATATGTAGACCCATACTCTTCTTGAGTAGTCATCTATTAAAGACAAGAAGTATGATGCACCACCAAGTGAAACACTCTTTGTGGGACCCCAGAGATCTGCATGAATATAGTCTAGAATACCTTTTGTGTTGTGAAGCCCCTATGAGAACTTTACTCTTTTGGTTTTCCCCATGATGCAGTCTTCACATGAACCAAAATCACAATTCGTCAGACTATCAAAGTTACCTTGTTTCTTCAATTCTACTAACCCTTGCTGACTTAAGTGGCCAAGTCTCCTATGCCACAGCATAGCTATTTCTTTTGCTGGTGTCACACTGGCTGACATGGCCTTTGTACAAGCTTGCCCATCTAAGACATAGGTATTATTCACAGTTCTTGTACCTGTCAGCACTACAAGAGAACCCTTACTCACCTTGGTTCTTCCTTCTTTGAGGCTTACATGGTACCCTTACTTTCAAAGGTGCCAAGGGATATCAAATTCCTTCTCAACTCTGGGATATACCTTACTTCAT
The DNA here is from genome assembly GCA_024085815.1 of Flaveria linearis. NCBI lineage: Eukaryota > Viridiplantae > Streptophyta > Magnoliopsida > Asterales > Asteraceae > Flaveria > Flaveria linearis. The sequence goes on from CM044016.1 coordinate 47,840,944, forward strand.
GAAGGTCTATTGTGGTATCATTGTTGAGCTTGAATGATACTGTTCCAATACCCTCAATTCTGCAGGGTCTATCATCCCCTAGTTGAACTACCCCATAATCCTTCAGTTCTAATTCATTGAAGAACTCTCTATATGGTGACATGTGATACGAGCATCCTGAATCTAAGACCCATACCTGATTAGATCCATGCTTACAGACCACCAATACCTCAGCACTCTCATAGCCATCAGCTACATCTTCTTGAGGGTTCTTTTGTTGGTTCCTACCCTTTGCATATTCAGCCTTCCTTCTTTTCCACTCTGGGCACTCCCTTTTCAGTGCTTATCAGAGTTACATACAAAGCACCTATACCGGGGCTTTGATTTTGATCTTGGTCTAACTGTCTTGTTCTTGTTGGGCCTGGTTTCCGATCTTCCCCTTACAAGAAGGCCATCTGAACTCTCCTCCTTAATTTCACCTTTCTTGTGCAATTCTTTGGAATTCATGGCTGACACCACTTCTTCCATCGATAAACTTTCCCTACCAAACATTAAAGTGTCAACAAAATGTTCGTAGGAGGCTGGCAATGATGACAGGAAGATAATTGCCCTATCCTCATCACCAATTTCCACTTCGATTTTTTCAAGATCCAACAGAATCTTGTTGAATTCATCGATGTGGTCTTCCAGTGACTTACCGGCGGGCATATTAAAGGTGTACAACCTCTTCTTCAGGTACAGTCGGTTTGCCAGCGACTTGGTCATGTATAGACCTTCCAGTTTTGAGCAGATCCCTGCAGCTGTTTCTTCTTTGGAAACTTCCCTGAGTACTCGGTCTCCAAGGCTCAAAATCATTGCACTATGTGCCTTCTCCATCACTTCTTTCTTCTCCTTATCGGACATCGCTTGTGGCAGCCCTGTTTCCCCTTTCAGAGCGTCGACGACCCCTTGATGAACTAGCAATGCCTTCATCTTCAACCTCCAGAGGCTGAAATCATTCTTGCCGTCGAACTTCTCGATGTCGAACTTTGCGGAATTCACCATTCTTTGATCCTCTTCGGAAGAGTCGAAAAATTACTCTCGGAAGGGATTATTGTCTCTCGGAAGAAATTGAAATTCAGCTTATACGAAGGAACCTTGATCTAATTGGTGTTAATCGAGCCGAGGCTCTGATACCAATTGTTGAATTTAGATCAAGAACAGAGATCAAAGAATGCAAGTTTATTCAATAGAGAAGAAAAAAGGTAATCCCCGAATGGGTCTGCAACTACATTTATACACTCACAATTAACTAACTCTAACTAACTTCTAACTTTGACTAAATGACAATATTAACCCTTCAACTATGAACTTGAGTCACTAACTCATTACAACTATAAAACTAATATACCAACAGGTAGTTGATGTACTAGCCACAAACTAAACATATAAACTTTCATTAAAACACCATTATATATTCAACATCAATTGATTGCAAAGATCAAAGAATTCATAAATCATGATGCCATACGTTTCACCGATCAGAAATTGGGGCAAATACGTACCTTTGGCAGCAGCTTTAGCTTTCTCTAAGTTCTTCTCACGGGCCATTTTCGACTTTTGAGCGTTACCACCACCCATGGTTTCTTGATCTCTGCCTCTGTAACTCTTCTACCTGTGGCTGCATAGAAATTAGAAACCCTAATTGTACAATTTGGGGCACTTCTTTGGTGAAAACACCAAACAGGTTGTATTTAATATTTATACTCTTAAGATTATTTCATTATTTTAGAGGTTAGTTTCCGTTTCTTCTGTTTGTTTTTATTGTAAGCTTTATAGGACGAGTGTTATATCGCATGAAAGTGAAGCAATGAGAGCGTCATTTTAGCTCACACTCACAGGAACATCATGTCGTTTTTGTGCGACAGTTCTGTTAATGATGGGTCTTCCCGTGAGTGAGTTCAAAAGCATAGAGCAAATCTGACTGACGTAAATTTTTTATATAATGAATAATATATTACAAAAATAAATCCACTTGGGCCATCCTTAATGCCACCCCGAGCATGATCGGTGAGCTGATTTGGAGGTCATGGCAACGCCGAAACACCGTTACAAGGTTGTGACATGGCGATGCTCAGTGTGGCATGTCGATGCTTGTTGCGCACCTCCCCCCATTTCCCTTTTTAGTGACATGATGATGTGGTGTGGTGAAGGCATTAAGAGGTGTTGTGAGGATTTTGTGGTGCATTGATGTGACGCTGAGTTAAAATTGTTGTATCTTGTGGTGTGGTGAAAACATTAAGAATAATCTTACTACTTACCACTCACTCACCATAACAATCATTGAGTTAGTGATTAAGTGTTAGAATTGTCTGCTTGACTCTTACATGCATTACTCACCACTAACTTATTGTAACACATGCCCTTATTAGTAAAATTAATTTTATGAAACATAGCTGTAACTTAGAATAAAGCTTGACAATAGACCACATTGGCAATTCCTATGATTTCAAAGAGTTTGTATTTGAATTTTGAATTTCTTGAATAAAAAAAATGATAAGTGTAACGCCTAAAAAGTGTTAAGTGTATTAGTTTGACTTGATTGTTACATGCATATATAATATATAATATTGAATATCAGATGCCACATAATGTATAAAAGATTTACTAGTATTACGATATTGATGCTTAGAATATGGGCTACCCAAACGCATGCAGAAAGTGGTTTGGAAGTACATTATAAATGAAAATTTAAAACCTGGGGTTGATTTGATAACATTTGTAATGATTTGGGAATTACAAGAGTAGATTTATAGCTATATTTTACACTTAAAGTTTTTTCCTTCGATGAATAGATGTTTCATTGTATTAACATTATAAACTTAGGGGTGAGTTGATGTGATTTTATATCTAAAATCAACATCTAAACGAAATGTTTGGATTTTAAACTGCTTGGTTAACATAATATGAGAACAAAACACGAACATTACTCATATTTACAATTATTGTTTTTAGAGTTTGTAGTCTTCTAAAATGTATTCTTTAACATCTTATCAAAATTTGATTTCAACTTTCTTCTATTTCATGTTTTGCAAGGTCAACTTTCAAACACCACAACAAGCAAATTAATAGGTTTTCTTTATGGTTTTAATTTCAAAAAAATCAAGGAAAATGTTAAATAATAGATAACGTTAAATAAAATCTAATTAAACAGGATTTTTAGGGCAAACAATACCTCGTTGTCGAGAGTATGTGCATTCCACTCCGATTGTCATCTTATCGTTCGCAGTCGTCATGAAGGTTGTCGAGCTACAAAATGACAGGGAATTAGCGGTGGTGGAATTCAGGGAAGTAGAGAGTACAGTCGATGCTGATGGAAGATAAATTGTGATCAATCAGCGTAGACAACTACTATGGTGGGTTTTCATCTTCTTCTCCATCATTGGCGTCGTCAAACTCGTCCCTTCTTTCTCTTTATTTCTCTTAATGGCGTCTTCTTTTCCTTTCTCTCTCTAGTGATGGTGGTGTATCCCGAAGAAAAAGACAATGATATGACATTTATTGTTCCTAAGACTATCCCCATCGCCCGCCCGTGGCCGCCCGTCACTGACGTGGACTGCGCCCGCCGAAGGGCGGCGATGGGAGCGGCGCCCGTGAAATGGTTGCCCGTCCGGAAGGGCGGGGGAAAGAAGGGGGCTGGTGGGCCCCATCACCAAAATAACAATTTTAAATTAAAATGTTTTTAATTAAAATATTTTAAAATCTTTTAATTAAAATAAAATATAAGTATTAAGTTTAATTAAAATGAGTTAATTAAATAAAATATTTTAATTTTTTTACATTTCTAGTATTAAAGTAATTAGTTAGAGTTAATTAAATAATAATTTAAAATGAGTTAATTAAATAATAATTTAAGTATAATATTTGAAATTTTTTTACATTTATAGTATTAAATATTTTAAATTTTTTTACATTCGTACGACTACTTTTTTTTTATTTTTTTTCATCACGGCTATTTTTTTTGTTTTTTCATAACGGCCACTTTTTTTGTTTTTTCATAACGGCTATTTTTTTTTTCATAACGACTAGTTTTTTTTGTTTTATTCATAACGGCTAGTTTTTTCTTGTTTTATTCATAACGGCTAGTCTTTTTGTTTTATTCATAACGGCTAGTTTTCCTATTATAAATATGTATTATTCAGTTGAGAGTTTTTCTCAAATCACACTTTATCATCTTTCAAACATTATAACTCTCTTCTAAACACAATTCAAAATTCAATTCTCAATGGATCCAAGAGCCTCATTCTCTTTCACACAAATGTTAAACGATAAAACCAATGAAGAATACCCACATCAGCAACTCGGTTCTCCCAATATCAACACCCTGGTTCTCACAACTCCCACAACTCGGGGATTCCCATATCTTCAACAATCTGGGGGATTCCCACATGTTCAACACCTGGGGCATTCCCATCTGTTCAACAACCTGCCTTCTCACAATTTCCACAAGTCGACGGATTCCCATATCTTCAACAATCTCAATCTTCGTTGGAAGACTATCAACAATATCAAGCATGGCTTAAACATAAAGAGCTTCAAAAAGTGCAACAAACTCAATCACAATCACATAATGAACAACTAATTGATGAAGCACCTTCGTCACCCAAAAAAACACCAGCAAAGAAGAAAGGGAAAGGAAAAGGAAAAGAAAACGCTGAGAAGTCCATTCGTATCAAGTGGGCAGCTGATAATAAAGTCTTGTTAGCTAAGGCTTATGTAGCCATTTCAGAAGACCCAATAATTGCCAACAGTCAAAACCAACAAGCATATTGGGGGAGGATAGAACAACATTACAATGTTGGGAACCCTCAAATTCCAAGAAATACTCACAACCTTAGAAGTCATTGGCATATGATCAAAGGAAATGTTGCTCACTTTAATGCATCTTATGTTCGTATCAAATCATAATACATAAGTGGTTGGTCAGAAGACCAATATATAAGTCAAGTGAAATATGATTACACGGACACTAATAATGTTGCCTTCACATATGAACGTGTGTGGAAGATAGTTAAAGACATTCCAAAGTACTCTGGGCCTACAAAAGTGTATGGTCATCAAGCTTCCAAAAGAACAAAGACAAGCGGCACAGGGGGGTATGCCTCTTCTGCTTCAGATGCCAACTTTGGCAATACTCCTGAATCAACTCAAGAGTGGGAGGTATCACTCGATGATGATAATAATGATGATGATGTTCTTGCAATGCAACAAAGAAGATCAAGAGAAAGAACATCTAGAAGAAGAGTCTCAAGAGGAACCTCCAACACGTCCAATGGGGATTGACAAGGCAAAGAAGTTTGCCAAAATAAAGGGTAAGGCATGACTTCTTCTTCTTCACTTGCTTACGAAGCAAAGAGACTAAGTCTCGTTGAAGACTTGGCCGAGACGACAAAGGCAAAGAAGAAAGCTATCCAACATTTCGACAAAAAAATTGATAAATTCTTTGAGTTGGAAGAGAAGAAGATTCTTTTCATCGACACAAGTCATATTGATCCATTCCAGCGTGCCGAACATGAAGAATTGTGTAATGAGATAAGAGAGAAATATGGAATGTCTCGTCGCAAGTAATAATTTTAGTTTAATTTGTTGTTTTAGTTTATGTTGTGGTTTTAGTTTAATGTTGTATTAGTTTAATTCTCTATTTTAATGTAATTTTAGTTAATTAATGATTTTTTTTCTAACGGCTAGTTTTTTTTGTTTTTCCTAACGGCTAGTTTTTTTGTCTTTTTTCTAATGGCTAGTTTTTTTGTATTTTTTCTAACGGCTAGTTTGATTGTCTTTTTTCTAACGCTAGTTTGATTGTCTTTTTTCTAATGGCTAGTTTTTTATTGTTTGTATAAATACCATAATGTACATCACAATCACTACAACACTTAATTCATAGAATACCCATGAATATTCCTCAAATGCTCACACAAGAATTTCAAAATCTTATTTCTGATGATATCGAAGAGCTTGCTAATCGATTGTTTGAGCTTGACCAAGAAGAAGAGGGAAGTTCTTCCTGACAACGTAAGAAGCGCAAAGAGATAGATAGATGTCGTAAGGATGGAGACGCATGATTGTTGAATGATTACTTTGCTCCAGAGCCGGTGTACGATGAGAGTTTTTTCGGACGGCGGTTTAGGATGCGCATTGGTCTTTTTAATCGCATTGTAACAGATTTATCTGAACCAGGTAAATCAGAACACTGGAAATATTTTACACAAAGATATGATGCTGTAGGTAGAAAGGGTCTGTCACCAAGACAAAAATGCTTAAGTGCCATTCTTCAATTGGCATATGGCATAACAGCTGACCAATGTGATGAATACTTACGCATTGGTGAAAGATTGCTATGGAATGTCTACAAAAGTTTTGCAGGTCTATCGTGGAAATTTATTCATCTGTGTATTTAATAAGACCAACCCAATATGACGTTGACCGGTTAGTAGCTGAACATGAAGCCCATCATGGGTTTCCTGGAATGCTTGGAAGCATTGATTGTATGCACTGGAGTTGGAGAAACTGTCCAACTGCATGGAAAGGTCAATATACTTGTGGTGATCATGGGCATCCCACCATTATGCTAGAAGCGGTTGCATCACATGACCTTTGGATTTGGCATGCATTCTTTGGAGTAGCTGGATCAAACAACGATATCAATGTGCTTAATCAATCCCCAGTTTTTGATCAAATCTTAGAGGGGAATGCACCACAATGTAATTTTACAGTGAATATGCATAACTACACCACAGGGTATTATCTTGCAGATGGTATTTATCCAGAATGGGCAACACTTGTAAAGAGTTTTACATATCCATCGGAGATTAATATGAAAATGAAGTGGTACAAAAGGCGTCAAGAGTCTGCAAGAAAGGATGTAGAAAGAGCCTTCGGTGTTCTTCAAGCTAGGTGGGCAATGATACGATCCCAGTAAGATCCTTGAACTTACCGGTATTAGGTGATATAATGCATGCATGTATTATATTACATAATATGATTGTAGAAGATGAAGGAGGTTCCATAATTAATTGGTCGCGTGAATAGAAAGATTCAGAGCCAGAAATTTACAATAACGGGGCACCACTATCATTTCAAACACACCTATAGAGATTTAGAAGCTTATGTAACCAGGACGCACACCATGCATTGCGGAACGATCTAATAAAACATCTCTGGGCTAATAGGGGATTAGAGAGTAGTTTTATTGTTGTTTCAATCTATTAATTTTGTATCGTCGTTTTTATTTTTTGTAACATCTCAATTTTCTCGTTAGTATAAAGTTACCATCGTTGATTATTTATGCTTACCTCTTAAGTTGTCTTTAATTTTAAAGTTAATAAACTAACTATTGGTAAAATTATAGTAATAATAACATTAAAAATAATAATAATAATAATAATAATAATAATAATAATAATAATAATAATAATAATAAAACTAGAATAGTTAACATGTTAGAATAAAGTTTAACCAAGTTAAGGGGGGTTTTTATGTTAATTTTAAAACTTAAAAACAAAGTTAAGCATAAATAATAAAAGCTGAAACCACAGGGGGTATTTGTGTAAAATATATAAAAAACTCAAACTAAAACCCCTTTCCCCCACGGTTTTCCGGCCAGCGGACCGGCCGTCTCCGGCGAGGCGCCGGCAGGGTCAAAACCCCACGGAAATAACTAATTCATGATACCGAATCGATCCAAATCCTTCCAAGTACATGTTTCGAACATGGATGCATCAATTAATCGACATTTAAATGCTAATTACGAAGCTTAATCGAGAGGGTAACCGTAGCCTTGAACTCTCTAGCCGCTCGAGCATTTACACATCATAATAGTCCAATTAAACTCAACATAAACGGGCCTCTATCAACCTTTAATTGAATACTCCACTTAATTTCACCTAAAACAAACATCAATACCAAATTCGACTACCCACTGCCATCGTGACCTGCCACAATACGATAACCACCATCAAAGCTTCAAACTCGAAATTAACCGAGGGCTATCCATCCTTAATATCATTAGAAACTACCAGTACAATAAATTTAATTATCATCGTCGTTTGGGTATCAAACCAGTGATACATGGTCGCGATCTGTTCCTGTACTCGTTCTCCATTGAAATTACATCAATTCAGGTAATTAAACGCATACACAAACTCGATTTTACATGTGTGATCAAAGCCCTAACTTTGAATCCATTAACTTGTATGATTCGATGTTCAATTGGAAATCGAATTGCATTTAGGGTTCTTATGAATTGGGGATTATTTGAAGAAGGATTCTTATTAAATAATTTGTATTTTAAAACAAGCTCTGGGCTTTGGCCCGCCGTTAGCAGCAACCATAAAACATAGGAGGTCAGGGGTTTCGAACCCTGCCTCTGGCATGTTTTTATTTTATTTATTTTCTTATACATTTTTAAATCAGAAAAATTATTATTACAGTAATAAATCTAAATAAAATTACTTTGTTAACTAAAACATTTTAGAAATTATTAAGTTAATTTTTAAAGATTTTAAAACTTATAATTCTTATATTTAATTGTTCTTTTTAAAGAAAAAAAGGGTTATAAAAACATTATTAAGTCATTTATATGTTATAATATATTAAGATCAAATTTGGATTATTTTAAAACACTTTAAACCTATATATTACAAATACTTTAAATAATTAATTATACAAATGATTATTTAAATGATTATTTAAATAATTAATTATTCAATGATTTATTAAACCATGTGATATCATAAATAGTTTATAAATTTATCCCTTAAACTTTTATTTAATTCTTAAAACTTATAAAACAATATATCATACTTTGCTCTTATTATTAAAGTTTTGTAATATAAGATCTTTATAATAAATCATTTAAAAGTTCAAAACTTTATAAAATATTTCTAAATAATTTTAAAGTCATTTAATAAGTATCCAATTAATTACCTTTATCAAATCTTAATAATTAATTATTAAATTAATTATTTCTTTACACTTTATACTTAATCTTTATTAAAACCATAAATTAAATTACTGAATCATTCTTAATCATTCTCATTCGTATTGGTTTAAACATAAGCGATTCATTATTTTACTTAATTATTTAAACCCCTAAATTTCAATTGAAACCCTAGTTCGCACCTAATTGTTAATCTTATTATTGAACTTTAACCTTGTAATAAGTACGTTTAGGTACATTGTAAAAGAATTCGTTGGAACATTGTTTAATCCTTATTATCGTCTTATACACATACATCATGTGAGTATTTGTAAGGCCCACCTTTCTCAGGGAAGCCTCACAGTTGGCCATTCACAGCGAACATAGATTTAAAGCAATTATTTACTCATGTGTGTATAAATATATATATTGCAGCGGAAAAATATACCGTAATTCAACCCATTACAACGTAGTTAAATTAAATTATAAACATTGTCTTTAAACATCAAACTATTTAAATGTCCTTTTAAGCTTTTCTTTATCGGGGATGCCAGTCTTTGAGTGCCAAGAAGCTTCCATTCCATGCTCACATCCCATAAGCTCTAACTCTTACCTGTCAACTGATATGCATACAAAAGTCAGCTTCGCTGAGTGAATTCTAGGTTTACTTTGCTAAATAACTTTTGTAAGAGACATTAGCTTTATCAGTTGAAAATATTCTCATCTATCACACATCAATACATACAGGCTATCACTTTATCGATACTTTATCATTACTTTTCATTTCTTGTTATTTATTACTCTTCTTTATCCGTCAATTCTCTGTCACTATCGGTGCCTAGGCTCGCCTAGGACTTTACCGACATGCCAATTAAGGGCTTACAGTCGTACTCGATGGGGCCATTATTGTCATGCCAATTCAGGGCTTACAGACCTGCCTGTTCGAGCATTACTTTATCCCGGTGAGGGCACAACAAATGCAACCCTCCTTTAGCCATTGCTTGCAAGTCTTTACTTTATCCCTTGCCTGCAGGACTTTACTTGCAAGACTTTACTTTATCCAGGTACACGTTATGGGCCACATAACCTTTCTTTACGTATCACTTTCTTATTTAAGTTATATATATATATATATAACACAACACATCTCGAAGGCAATTCATCACTACAAGGTTATATCTCGATAAGGAAAAACACACCATCAATTCATTATAGCACCCCTTTCTCATATAAGATAGTATGTAAAGCTTTACTTTAAAAGAACTGATCATAAAAAGTATGTATCTTAGTATGCATACCGCCCCAAAACATTTAAAGCATGTATAAAATAGGGGATCTAGAACTCACCTGAACTCGTCCAAGTAGCTTAAATTCTAAGTCACTTAGGCTATAGCCTGAATACTCTAGCTGCACGAAAGTTAACATGCAAAAACGTCATTTTCTTCATAGTTTTGCCCACAGTTTCGCCACAGCGAAACTACTGTTTCGCTTGCAGTTTCGCTGGGCAGCACTTCTGCTAGTTTCGCTAGACAGATTCGCTGCCTTGAGCGCCTAACTTTCGTTGGAATTCCTTATTCTCGCAAGGTCTATAGGTCAGTCTGGGTCTTAGCGAGATTACCGGCGAAACTATAGCTTCGCCACAGCGAAACTGTAGTTTCGCTGGAACTTCTCCTAGTCTCGCTGAACTAATGTGCAGTTTCGCTGGATGAATACTTAAATTCGCTGGATCGGGGCCCAGTTTCGCTGGATAAACAAAAACTCAGATCCAGCCCGTTTTTAACCCAAAATCTTAACTTTTTACGTCCAAATCCTTAGTTTACCTTCCATGAACTCAAATCTAAGCTTTTTACACGTTTTCATACGTAAAAATTCGACCTTTATGTGTTTCTTTAAACTTTTCAAAACCCCAAAACCCTAGAATCCGGGTTTGATCTACAGAGGGCCTTAGAGGTCGATTCTTACCTTGTTTTGTTGCTCTTTCCTTGTGTTTTGATGCTCAAATCCACCAGAACTTCAATCCTTCCAACCTTCAAGCTCCAAATCTTGAATTTCTTCACTTTCTCTCTCTACTTTCTCTCTCTACGAATTTGGTGGCTAGGGTTGTAATGTGATGGAATGGGACTGATTATGCATGTTTAAGGGCTGATTAGGGCCCTTAAACCCACCAAGTCTAGCCCATTAAGGCTAATTTGATCCATAGCCCACTAATTTACCCCTTTATTTCTTAAGTTAACCCTTAAAAGCCCGTTATTATTAAATGGCTTGTTTCGGGAAATTTCGGGGCGTTACAAGTCTCCCCCCTTATTTAGGTTTCGTCCTCGAAACCTGACTCGTCACTAAACAGATCGGGGTATTGGCGTCTCATTTCCTCCTCGGATTCCCAGGTGGCATCCGACCCTTTTCGGTGTTTCCATTGCACCTTGACTTGCTTGACTACTTTATTTCTCAATTGTTTCTCCTTCCGATCCAGTATAGCCACTGGTTGCTCTACATAGTTCAGCTTCTCGTCCACCTCGATATCATCTAGAGGTACGACTGCCTCATTTGGTGCTAAACATTTCTTAAGTGCGACACATGAAAGGTAGGGTGAATCCCACTTAATTCTTCTGGAAGGTCTAGCCTGTAAGCTACGTCCCCAACTCGTGCTAGTACCTCGAATGGTCCGATGAACCTGGGACTCAGTTTCCCCCTCTTCCTAAATCGGATGATCCCCTTCCATGGCGACACTTTTAACATTACCCTGTCACCCACACTAAATTCGATAGGTCTCCTTCTTCTGTCGGCGTATGACTTTTGTCTATCCTTTGCAGCCTTCATATACGCCTTGATTTTCTCCAAATTTTCCGTTGTGGCTTCCACGACTTCTAAGCTTCCTAACTCCTTCTGTCCGGCATCACCCCAACAAATAGGAGTTCTGCACCGTCGACCGTACAATAACTCATATGGGGGCATCTTAATACTGGCGTGGTAGCTGTTGTTATAGGAGAACTCTGCTAGTGGCAAATGATCATCCCAATTACCACCAAATTCAATAACGCATGCCCGAAGCATATCCTCCAGTGTCTGGATAGTTCTCTCCGATTGCCCGTCGGTCTGCGGGTGGTATGCGGTACTAACATGCAACCTCATACCCATCTCTTCATTGAACTTTTTCCAAAACTTTGAGGTGAACCGCGTATCCCTATCTGAAACAATCGATACGGGCATACCATGTCGCGCCACGATTTCTCGGATAAACAGTCCAGCAAGCTTTTCTGAACTAATTGCTTCCTTGATTGGAAGGAAATGCGCACTCTTAGTTAGTCTGTCAACTATCACCCATATCGCGTCGTGGCCTTTTGCCGTGCGGGGTAGTTTGGTGATGAAGTCCATGGTAACGTGTTCCCACTTCCACTCTGGCACTTCTAATGGTTGAACATAACCATAAGTTCTTTGGTGCTCAGCCTTCACCTGTAGGCACGTGAGACATTTATTTACATACGCAACCACATCTCTCTTCATCCCAGGCCACCAAAAATCTTTCTTCAAATCGTGGTACATCTTATTTGCGCCTGGATGTATTGAGTAGCGGGTCTTGTGCGCTTCATCCATAATCTTTTCCCGCAAGTCACCATGCTTCGGAACCCATATCCTGCCATGGAAGGTCTTAACACCCAAGGTGTTCTCTACCATTTCATCCACCTTTCCCACCATCCTTTCCTTATTGATTTGCTGCTCTTTTAAAGCGTCTATTTGAGCTTTGCTTATCATCCTCATAACATCTGGGGTCACTACTAGTTGGCACGCCTTCACCCGGATCGGTTCGTATCCTTCCTTTCGGCTCAGGGCATCGGCTACCACGTTCGCCTTACCCGGGTGATAATGGATTTCACAGTCGTAATCCTTTATCAACTCCAACCACCTCCTTTGTCTCATATTTAGGTCCTTCTGCTCAAAGAAATATTTCAGACTTTTGTGGTCGGTAAATATGGCGCACTTAGTTCCATACAAATAGTGTCTCCAGATCTTCAGTGCGAACACTACTGCGGCAAGTTCCAAATCGTGAACCGGGTAATTAACCTCCGTGTCCTTTAGCTGTCTGGATGCGTAAGCTATAACCTTTCCTCTTTGCATCAACACACAGCCTAGCCCGCAGTAAGAAGCATCGGAGTATACCGTTAGGTCTTCATCTCCCTCCGGTAGGGTTAGTATAGGAGCTTTGGTTAATCTATCCTTCAATTCCTGGAACGCATCTTCCTGTTCCTTTCCCCAGTCGAACACCACGTTCTTTCTCGTTAACCTTGTTAATGGGGAAGCTATCTTCGAGAAATCTTTGATGAACCTTCTATAATAACCAGCCAATCCCAAGAAACTACGGATTTCGGATGGCGTCCTCGGGGAATTCCATTGCGTAACTGCTTCAACTTTCGCTGGGTCAACCATTACTCCCTCGGAATTTATAACGTGCCCTAAAAACTGTACCTCCCGTAGCCAGAAGGCACATTTAGAGAACTTCGCATACAGTTTCTCCCTTCGTAAAGTTTCTAACACCTCCTTGATATGACAAGCATGATCTCCTTCGTTCTTTGAGTATATCAGGATATCGCCAATGAATACTATCACCGATCTGTCCAGCATCGGGCGGCACACGCAATTCATCAAGTCCATGAATGCCGTAGGAGCATTGGTTAGCCCGAAAGACATAACCAGAAACTCGTAGTGGCCATAGCGTGTTCGGAAGGCCGTCTTTGGGACATCTTGCTCCCTTACCTTCAGTTGGTGATATCCGGATCGGAGATCTATCCGAGAGAACCAACTTGCCCCTTGCAACTGATCAAACAGATCATCTATCCGGGGTAGAGGGTACCGATTCTTCACGGTCAGCTTATTCAACTCCCTGTAATCTATACACATCCTCATACTGCCATCCTTCTTCTTCACAACAGCACGGGAGCGCCCCACGGGGAAATGCTGGGCCTAATGAATCCCTTGTCAAGGAGTTCCTGCAGTTGTGACATGAGCTCCTTCATCTCGGACGGAGCTAGGCGGTAGGGTGCTTTGGCAATGGGTTGGGCTCCTGACAGCAAGTCAATCTGAAACTCTATCTCTCTATCTGGTGGTACTCCGGGCAGATCCTCTGGGAATACGTCAGGAAAGTCCCGCACCACTGGCACATCGGACAACTCTTTCGCCTTATCTTTGACATCCTTGACATACGCTAGATAAGCTCCGCACCCTCGCCTCATACATTTCTCCGCCTTGATCATGGAAATGATCCTTGGAACCTTACAATCGTTATCACCATAGATCGTAACCGAACTACCATCTGGAGCCGTTAATCGGATCATCTTTTGCTGGCATACTATGTTAGCATCGTGGGCAGCCAACCATCCATCCGTAGTACGACGTCAAAACCTCCTAAGGTCATGGCAAACAATTGTGCGGGAAAGTAATGATCTCCTAGTTTAATGTGGCAATCCTCTATCACTCGGGCTATTCTAATGGACTTACCATCGGCCGTTTCTACTTCGAAGGCATCATCTATTTTCTTAGTTTGAGCATCTAGTGTAGCACAGAAGGATACAGATACAAAACTCTTACTGGCACCACTATCAAATAATATGGAGGCGCAAACATCATTGACAAGGAACGTACCTGACACTACGTCCGGGTCCTTCCTTGCTTCCTTCTTATTCATGGTGAAAGCCCTTGCCTTGACCTTGGGCTTTCCATCATCCCCCTTGTCATCACCCCTGCTCGTGCCCGAGCTTCCCGACTTGGCTTTCTTGTAATCCCTGCTGTAGTGCCCCGACTCATGGCAGTTAAAGCACTCGTTTAATTCCGGGCGCTCCCTAGCCATGTGACCCGTTTTCCCACACCGGTAGCACCCATGGCTACCCAATCGGCACTCTCCGGGACCCCTCCTCCCACACTTCTCACAGTTCTTAACTTCCTCGACCCCCTTCACAACCATCTGTTTTGCATCCACCCTTGCTTTCTTGTTCCCCGGTTGGTGGCCACCACTTCCATATCTCTTCCCATTGTTATTGTTCCAAACTTTCCTCGTCTCACCCACTGCCACCGGCCTACGATGATCGTACAACCTCCCACTGAGGTCCACTGCTGACCTAAAAGTGCTAGGTCGAGCAGTGACCATGTCCCTACGAATGTCTAGGGCAACCCTTGTATGTACCTCTTGATCCTTTTGGCTTCAGGAGTTACCAAATCAGGCACCAGACGTGCCATTTCATTGAATCTTGTAGTGTACTCCTGGTGAGTCATATTTCCAGCCTCCAAACTCACAAACTCTTGCTCAATCTTGTCAAGCTCCCTTTCCGGGCAGTACTCCTCTACCACCAGCCTCTTCATCTCCGGCCATTTCATCCTCTCAATAGCCTCCTCTCCGTAAGACTCAACAATGTTATCCCACCAACACAGTGCTGGGTCCAAAAGGGAATGGGAAGCAAACTTCACCTTTTGGTTTTCACGGCACTCACTGAACTTCAGTACGGCCTCCATTTCCCTAATCCAACGCTGAGCAGTGGCAGCATTACCAGTACCATCAAACGTTGGGGGCTTACACCTCTGAAAATCCCCGTAGCTGCACCCCTTCGCCCTCTCTTCCACTTCAGGGCCATCATGGTTACCCAGATGATCTCCCTCTTCGCTCAACTCCTCAGTCTTGACTGCCCCTTTCTTATCAACTTTTTCTGAAGCCGTACTCTTCTTACTGTCGCCCTTAACCTGCTCCACAAATTCCGCAAGCAGAGCGGGCATCACTCCAGACAGGACCTGATGCACCTCTTGGGCAATAGCCTCCTTTACTGTCTCCTTCAGTTTGGCCTGATCAGGGGTAGACCCCTCGGCTCCCGTTTCTAACTCAATCTCCTCCTCCTTAATCGGTTTCCTCAACCGGCTTTCTGGTGGACCTTTTTGTTGGCTTCACAGTTGCACTTGCAGTTTCCTTTGCCTTAGTCGGGGGCCTTCCCCTAGTGCTTCTCCGGGTGACCATGGTTGGAACTTCTTTCTTAGGTTCCATTCGTTCTACTTCCTATAAGATTCAGAATGTTAATATGGTCTTTCAAGGCAAGTTCAGTTCACGACAAGTTTTGTAAATTTTTAATAACAGTGGCCAGTTGTGATTAACTACTTACAGAACTTCCCGTGCCATAAACTTTCCTATCCTGAACCACACCAACACCCGAACCTACTATACCTAATCTATGCACATATGAGTCACATAAATTCAGATAGGCATCACAGATAACATTATCATACTCTACCTCGGCTCTAACTTAAATAAGAAGGCACTATCCACTAGAATAATACCTATAGCATATTTGTTACCTCTGGGCATGGAGCTTCTTGGACTGGCATCCTTGACACTTGGTCCCATTATCTGTTTAAGTTTAGGTTTACAAAAGCAGTTTTCCCAAATCTCTTAAACATTGGCTCTGATACCAACTTGTAAGGCCCACCTTTCTCAGGAAGCCTCACAGTTGGCCATTCACAGCGAACATAGATTTAAAGCAATTATTTACTCATGTGTGTATAAATATATATATTGCAGCGGAAAAATATACCGTAATTCAACCCATTACAACGTAGTTAAATTAAATTATAAACATTGTCTTTAAACATCAAACTATTTAATGTCCTTTTAAGCTTTTCTTTATCGGGGATGCCAGTCTTTGAGTGCCAAGAAGCTTCCATTCCATGCTCACATCCCATAAGCTCTAACTCTTACCTGTCAACTGATATGCATACAAAAGTCAGCTTCGCTGAGTGAATTCTAGGTTTACTTTGCTAAATAACTTTTGTAAGAGACATTAGCTTTATCAGTTGAAAATAATTCTCATCTATCACACATCAATACATACAGGCTATCACTTTATCGATACTTTATCATTACTTTTCATTTCTTGTTATTTATTACTCTTCTTTATCCGTCAATTCTCTGTCACTATCGGTGCCTAGGCTCGCCTAGGACTTTACCGACATGCCAATTAAGGGCTTACAGTCGTACTCGATCGGGCCATTATTGTCATGCCAATTCAGGGCTTACAGACCTGCCTGTTCGAGCATTACTTTATCCGGGTAAGGGCACAACAAATGCAACCCTCCTTTAGCCATTGCTTGCAAGTCTTTACTTTATCCCTTGCCTGCAGGACTTTACTTGCAAGACTTTACTTTATCCAGGTACACGTTATGGGCCACATAACCTTTCTTTACGTATCACTTTCTTATTTAAGTTATATATATATATATATACACAACACATCTCGAAGGCAATTCATCACTACAAGGTTATATCTCGATAAGGAAAACACACCATCAATTCATTATAGCACCCCATTTCTCATATAAGATAGTATGTAAAGCTTTACTTTAAAAGAACTGATCATAAAAAGTATGTATCTTAGTATGCATACCGCCCCAAAACATTTAAAGCATGTATAAAATAGGGGATCTAGAACTCACCTGAACTCGTCCAAGTAGCTTAAATTCTAAGTCACTTAGGCTATAGCCTGAATACTCTAGCTGCACGAAAGTTAACATGCAAAAACGTCATTTTCTTCATAGTTTTGCCCACAGTTTCGCCACAGCGAAACTACTGTTTCGCTTGCAGTTTCGCTGGGCAGCACTTCTGCTAGTTTCGCTAGACAGATTCGCTGCCTTGAGCGCTTAACTTTCATTGGAATTCCTTATTCTCGCAAGGTCTATAGGTCAGTCTGGGTCTTAGCGAGATTACCGGCGAAACTATAGCTTCGCCACAGCGAAACTGTAGTTTCGCTGGAACTTCTCCTAGTCTCGCTGAACTAATGTGCAGTTTCGCTGGATGAATACTTAAATTCGCTGGATCGGGGCCCAGTTTCACTGGATAAACAAAACTCAGATCCAGCCCGTTTTTAACCCAAAATCTTAACTTTTTACGTCCAAATCCTTAGTTTACCTTCCATGAACTCAAATCTAAGCTTTTTACACGTTTTCATACGTAAAAATTCGACCTTTATGTGTTTCTTTAAACTTTTCAAAACCCCAAAACCCTAGAATCCGGGTTTGATCTACAGAGGGCCTTAGAGGTCGATTCTTACCTTGTTTTGTTGCTCTTTCCTTGTGTTTTGATGCTCAAATCCACCAGAACTTCAATCCTTCCAACCTTCAAGCTCCAAATCTTGAATTTCTTCACTTTCTCTCTCTACTTTCTCTCTCTACGAATTTGGTGGCTAGGGTTGTAATGTGATGGAATGGGACTGATTATGCATGTTTAAGGGCTGATTAGGGCCCTTAAACCCACCAAGTCTAGCCCATTAAGGCTAATTTGATCCATAGCCCACTAATTTACCCCTTTATTTCTTAAGTTAACCCTTAAAAGCCCGTTCTTATTAAATGGCTTGTTTCGGGAAATTTCGGGGCGTTACAGTATTTCTATACCCCTTTTATTATTTTTACACTTTGGGGTGAAACATGTTACTTTATAAAGATTGCACTTATAAACACGTTTGATTCTTGTAAACTTATGACATTTCACCTGTATGTTGTGGTTAGTTGACCTTTGTAGCTACCATGTAATGTCGAATATATGTACAATCATTAACTATTGCTAGCCTGACGACGTCATAGATCTGTGGGCCTGACAAGCCTGCTTGGTTTATCCAAGTACACTTAGCTAATCGTATATACTTGTAAACGTTAGACTTGTAAAAATCTGTCAAGTTTGATTGTGCATTATGTCTTACATCTCTAGTTACTTTGTTCTCTAACTTAGAACATGAATTTCCATCTTTTATATACTTATGTATTGAAAATTATGGAAATCTCACCAATATTATTATTGACCTTTTATTTTTAACATGTTTCAGGAAATACTCAAGTATGATTACTACTTTGAAGCTTATCACATCTAGGATTGGACCTAGAGAAATAAAAGGATGAACTTGTCACATTTAACTTTTATATCATGATGTTATCTTTATTTGAGACTTATGTTTGTAATGTTACCTTTAAAACTTATGAATAATATATTTGGATTTAATAATAGTGTTATGTGGCTGTGAACGATCTTAACTCTCACATCTCGACGTTTCCGCCATCAAGGTTGGGGTGTGACAGATTGGTATAAGAGCCCATAACTATAGGGATCTAGGTTATTAGAAATGGTAACCTAGACTATAGCGTATGCGTGAACCTTATAGAATCATATTTCTATTCTTGTAAAAATACATGGTTTGCATGCTACATAATGCTATGCCTTCTTACGTGTAACTTGATGCCTTAGCATAGGATTGCCTTTATGTATGCTTAAACTTTGTTACCTGTCTCCCCTAAATTTAACTTTGACTCTTTGATTCTCCCCGACGAATGAACCTTCTTAAGCTTATTCTCGACGACATGTGGAATCTACACTTATTATCGTGGGTTTAATTCCTTAGACTCTATGTGTAATCTATGAAAATCACATCAAGGTTTTGATTTCATGAACCTAAGAAATTTGTGTGACCTATATACATCTGTATTCTGGATTTCCTGGCAAAAGGCCTTCGGGCTAAGACAAGCATATCGTATAAATCTTATTGCGAGAGCAGTTATGCTTACCTGGGTATTTCTGGGATGAGTGATAAACTATGGCCAACATACATAAGTTTCTAAGGCAAGTGGGTCAACTCACCTTGACGTGTCAACGTTTCCAAATAGTAATGCGTTACCAAATGGAACCATCCTATTTGTATTTTAAATATAAAAATCATTGATTCCTTGAACTGGTTTATCACCAAAATTATAATATTTTCTTATTCCTATCTTACTGAATGTTCCTGTTAATAATAAACTTGTTTTACCTCTCAATCTTATGTTTAAACATCGTTATACGTTGTGTGCCTCATGTAACTATCTTGTTACCTTGACCAACGTGTACATGGATCTTAATATATCCAAGGATATTGGGCGTCTAAACCGAATGGTTTTCTTATGGTTTTCAATTCTTCTTAAAGTATGTCCTATAATTGAAATCATTCAATGCTGAAAAGTGGAATACTTGCATCTCAGGATACCTTGTCTAGGCAAGGTATACACATTAATCCGATTCGTCCGTTGGATCCGTTTATCTGACCTGGAACTCATGAGATGAGTGTTTGCTTATAGGTACGCGTGTCTTCAGTTAAGTTGTGGTTGACGTAACACTTTAAGAAGTCAACGCATTTCCCTTTTATTTCAAACCGAACGTTTACATCGCATTGTTGTGTTGAAACATTCCCGTCATTTATCTTGTTTTCCTGAGTTAAACCATTCAAGATTTGAGAACCTATCACAATTAACTCTGTTATCCCGAACTTTAACCTTAACCTTAACCATAGCAAGCATGATTTTCTGTTCCTGTTAATGTTACATCGATGTAATATGAAGTTTCTGAATTTCTAGCCGATACTCTCTTCGTTTGCTAAGTCAAGCTTTGTAAAATCTTTTAACCGTTTACACCGTAGGCAATGCAAGAGTCTGCAAGTCAACTTATGACTAAGGACACTCATGTCTCCTAAATGAACATATCTCGTCAAAACAGGGGTGAATCCCTTACTTTGGTGATGATTTTCCATTCGTCATTATAGTTCTTATGAAATTTCATCATCAAGACAGAAGTGAATTCCTTACCTTGATGACCATTTCTTCCTTTTGTTCTTGTGAACTCGTATCATACCATGGAATTAACTCCTTAAAATAGGAGTAAAATTTCGTACATCGATGATGGTTTTCAATTTCTCTATTGGATGTTTTATTAATCTTATCCCCTGGATCGGGTGATTTCCTTGTCTTGTGGATAGATTTCACTCATTCTTCTCTTGAACTTGTATTTCATGAATGAAATGACTTCACCAAAATAGGATTGATTCCCGTACTTTGGTGAAAAAGGTCAATTCTCGATTGTTTTTCTGTTGTTATAAATTCAATCATCAAGATAGGCGTGAAATCCATACCTTGATGATAATTTCACCCGTTTAAAAATTTTATGGATGATATTTCCCTCAAATGAAATGACCTCATCAAAGTAGGAGTGAATTCCGCACTTTGATGAAGCTTTTCATTTTGCTATATTTTTATTTCTATAAAACTTTACCGTTAAGATAGGAGTGATTATCCTTACCTTAATGGTAAGTTACATCATTTTATTCTTGTGGATCCTTAACAAAGAGTTAGGATCAAGCTTTCGCTTGGTAGTTAAGAGTCATACCTTGGGAAATACACCACCAATCTAGGAGTGATAACCACATCTTGGTGACTAATCCCATTTCTTGATCTCAAACTTACCAAGAGTTTTAGGACTTCAATTAACAAGAAACATGTAATAACTTGAAGGATGAACACCATTATCTGATTTATCGATAATAGTGTTCCAGCCAGTCAAGCTAAAGCATGAATCTTGAACTCAAAAGAGGTCGTTGTCACTTTAGGGTGACCCTAGTTCCAAGCCTGGAACATCTAAATTTTAAATCGATTTCTTTTCTCACGCTGTTATATTTCAATGTGTCGTTTGATCTAGCTTCATGGAATCTTTTATTTCTTACTTGTTGATCTTCATTCTAAGTTATCATCAACACTTAATTGCACGATGATGACACTCCCAAAACAATCCTTCGTACAAGATAAAGTCCTTATAAATCTATGTTATGCTTTTCTGGCTATACCAATGTACGGTTATGTTCATGGGTTTGATGAACCTCGTGTGCAAGCCGTACTGATAGGTATCCATGATTGGCTTTATCATCGATATTCTGAATTATTTAAATTTTAATCCGATCATGAACGACATCTTTGTTTCATTCTTTATCCATAATTAAGAATGTAATTCCCATTATTCTGGATAGCTTTTGAACTCCTAATCTTGAAAATCTCTAAATCTCCATCTTGATTGCGACTCACAAGACTTGTTATTACATTCATTCCGATGTGGACAAAAAGGATCATGAATTTTCACGATTGGTATTCATGGTTCGGCATAAAGGAGATGTGGACATAGCTTGGTATATGTTCAAATTACCTTGTATTTCCTGATGTCATTTGGTGCATTACTGACCGATTGGCTAGTTTCATGCATTTCATGTTGACTCATGTGAGATAACGAGTCGGGAAATTGACTCGTACCTACATCTAATAGTCGGTCATCGTGGTGTGTCGTTAAATATCGATCGTTAATTCTGATGATCGATTCACCTTCTAGTATTAACAATGTCTCTAATCATTTTTGAGAACCCAGCTCAAAATCTCAACCTATCGTATCTGACGGTTTGATCGAAGGAACAATACGCATTCGCAAGATATGCGTTAAGCTTGTGTCATTTCATATAGTGGCACTTGGGATTCTTAAATTCCACCGGTCAACCTTTCATACAATTACGGACTTTTTCATTGACTTCAAGACGTCACCTTATTACATGATTTCATTCTAGATGTTGGGAGTAGTGTGACTTATAAGTCTAATATACCTCAGGAACTTATCATCGTATTCCAACGTTTCGTATGTCAAATCTCAAAGAGTTAGTTTGTCAATGATAACTTTCACATTCCACTTATAAGTCAAATTTGCATGCGTTGTGTCAAGCACCCTGTAAAATTCCACAATTCGCGAGGCGAAACATCTCTCCCGTAATCAAATGTCATTCACAGTCCGTTTATACCCTTATCTTTCATCATAAGTCTCCTGTTTGTTTAAGTTTCATTCTTATTTCGGGACGAAATTCTTTTAAGTTGGGGAGACTGTAACATCTCATATTTTTCCGTTAGTGTAAAGTTACCATCCGTTGATTATTTATGCTTACCTCTTAAGTTGTCTTTAATTTTAAAGTTAATAAACTAACTATTGGTAAAAATTATAGTAATAACAACATTAACAATAATGATAATAATAATAATGATAATAATAATAATAATAATAATAATAATAATAATAATAATATAATAATAATAATAATAATAATAATAATAATAATATAATAATAATAATAATAAAACTTGAATAGTTAACATGTTAGAATAAAGTTTAACCAAGTTAAGGGGGTTTTTATGTTAATTTTAAAACTTTAAAACAAAGTTAAGCATAAAATAATAAAAGCTGAAACCACAGGGAGTATTTGTGCAAAATATATCAAAAACTCAAATTAAAACCCCTTTTCCCCACGGTTTTCCGGCCACCAGATCGACCGTCTCCGGTGAGGCGACGGCAGGGCCAAAACCCCTCAGAAATAACTAATTCGTGATACCGAATCGATCCAAATCCTTCCAAGTACATGTTTCGAACATGGATGCATCAATTAATCGACATTTAAACGCCGGTTACAAAGCTTAATCGAGAGGGTAACCGTAGCCTTGAACTCTCTAGCCGTTCGAGCATTTACACATCATAATAGTCCAATTAAACTCAACATAAACGGGCCTCTATCAACCTGTAACATCCTGTATCTTCGTATAAAACTTTATGTTCATTTTTGTCATTTATTTAAGTGCGAGGACTCGTTTGAAAAATTCTAATTCATTAAGGATTAATAAGCATAATAATAATAATAATAACAATAATAATATTAATAATAATAAAATAATAATAATAATAGTAGTAGTAGTAATAATATTAACATTAATAATAAAAGCATTAATAATAATAATAATAAACATAATAATACTAATATTAATAATAAAATATTGATAATTGTAGTAGTATTAATGATAACAATAATAATAAGTAATAAAATAAACAAGTTAAATTGTTAAAAAAAAACTAAATACAAAGTTCAAGGGGTGTTTTGTAAAACTTTAAACTTGGAAAACAAGGTTTAAAACTATTTAACCAACAGTCCAAACATCAGGGACTGAAGGTGTAAATCTATTTGGAAACGGGCCTTGCCCGAAATTCCGGTGGCCACTGGCCGGAGCTCCGGCCGAGCTCCGGCGAGGCCCCAAACCCGTTTTTTTGTGCCATTTGATCGAAATAACCGGCTCAACCCCCTCGGCCCCATGATTCGAACTCGAACACCAACTCAATTGGAGTTTCCCGCTCGTACAAACCTTTCAAATCGAAACCGAATCAAATCTTTAAAAATTCAAATCAAATCATGTTCAAATTCACAAAATTCGACCGAATCAATCAATCCTAAAATTAATACGTGGTCTAACAATCTAATCAAACAATCAGTATCACAAATTAATAGCTCGAATCTCACAATTTTGGTAAACTCAGACGCGGCTTCAAATCGAATGTGTTATGCCCGAAACCATGAAATCAAGTCTATAAATTGGGGGCCTTTGATTCATTTTGAAGTTCCTAAACACTCCGAACCCTCAATTTCACCAGAAACCCTCTCAATCAAAAAGCCCCAACTCAAGAACATCCGAAACAATGTCAAACTCGAAATCACCCAAAACCTCATCAAAACAGGTAATTAAAACCTGTTTTCTACTCGTTTTTGTTCAAAGATCAAAAGCCCTATGATGATTTAGGTGATTAACACCGAATCGAGGGCCGATTTTGATTCTGTTGAAACTAGGGTTTATCGAATTGGGGGTAAACCGGGAAACTAGGGTTAAAAGTAAATCAAATCGATGTGAGCCAAGGCCACGGCCCTGGTTCACTGGTCCCTAAGCCCCATGTTTCAGGGGAGGTCCCGGGTTCGACCCCGGGCAACCCCCCCTTTTATTTTCTTTTTTTTTCTGTTTTTCTTTATTTCTTTTTTTATTTATTTATTTAACCTTTTTAAATTCTGAAAATTTCTAACAATTATTTTATAAAATGCAGAATTTATTTAAACTTTTGTTTGACTATTTTGTGACTAAATTAATTTTTTTATTAATTTGGTTGTCTTGGTTATTTTAATATGTATAAATATTGTTATACTTCCAACAAAAAAAATGTGTAAATATAATACTTGTATATATATATATATTTTCAGACAATTAAATTGTTTAGTTACTTATACATATATATGTATATATATATATATATATTTAATAGTTAAATCACTTATTGTAATTATTATATACAACCTTTATAAATCGGTTTAACGTACAATTAGATTGGGTTCTCTTTATTTATATTATTCTTTCTCATACGCGCAATCAATTAATTATTTCACGTATAAAAATCCATTCATTCCATTAACCCGATCACATTATTTACATGTAATAAATACGAATAATTAGTAACTTTTATTTGATCTACAATTAAGAACCTTAAAACATAATAATTAATCATCAAACCTATTATAACGCGTTACCTTATTTTATTTAGGTGCCTTGTGACGTTTGTGTTGGAAATCTTATTCGTGATTATTCTTATTTCATCTACGAGTCTCCTATTATTAAGCATGTGAGTTCTTATGCCCCGCTTTACGTTTATTTCACACCTTCGGGGTGAAACATGTTGCTTATACAAACTTACTTATACAAGCTTTGATACTTATTACACACGTGCAATTCTTTATATAGTCGTGGATGTTTGTATATGTTAAGTATCATATGAGATGTGTCATACGTGTGCAATCATTAACTATTGCTAGCCTGGTGAAGTCTTAGATCTTTGGGCCTGACAAGCCTATTTGGTGCTAAAGCCGAGGTATTACCGGCTCCTAGGAGCCGTATGCTTGTGCACAAGGGAACCAAATACACTTAGCTAATCATGCTTATTCATATTATTCAGTCGAGGTTTGATTGTAACTATGCATGTTCTATATTTAAAACCATTGACTAGAATTGCCACATATTTTTTTCATACTTATTGTATTTAAAACCATAAGAACTCACCAACTTGTTAGTTGACTTTATTTTCAACATGTTTCAGGTAATGTGCAAGCTTAACGATGATTGAAGAAATGCTTAAACCTAGAACATGGACCTAGACTTAATAAGGACAATTGGATTCCTGTTTTTGTTTGTTTTATTATTCATGAGACTTTGATGTATGTGATGTTTGAAACAATTGATTAATGGAATTTTACATTTTAACATAGCATTATGTGGCTGTGAACAATCATAACCCTCACACTTTGATGTTTCCGCCGTCATGGTTGGGGTGTGACAGATTGGTATCAGAGCCCATAACTATAGGGATTTAGGTTATTAGAAATGGTGACCTAGACTATAGTTTATGCATGATTCTTATAGAAAAGTATTCTTATGAATACATACATATTGTTTGCATGCTGCCTAACGCTATGCCTTCTTATGTGCAATGTGATGCCTTAGCATAGGTGCCTTTCAGCATGATTTCATATTGTTACCCGTCTCCCCTAGACTTATCTTAGACATTGATTCTCCCCGGCAATTGCTACTTCTTAAACTTATTCTCGTCACCGAGTAGAACTTATTGATATGAATTCCTTAGACTTTATGTCTAATCTTATAAATATCTCATCAAGGTTTTTGATTTCATGAACCAAAGAACTAGTGTGGTACATAGACACCTGTATCCCGGTTTTCCAGGCAAAAGGCCCTCGGGCTAAGGTAAGCATTTCGTATAAATCCTACGGGACCAGTCATGCTTACCTAGGGAATTCTGGTGTAACACCCCAAAAAGTTAAAACGAGTCATTAAGGATAAGTGGGCCTAACTAATGGAGATTTGATAAAGGAAGGAAAAAGGGTTATGGGCTAAGTGGGGTTCATGGGCAAGATTAAGGCCCATAACCAGCCCTTAACCTGCCCAAGACACCACCATCTTCTCCATTTGTGCCCTAGCAACAAAAATTTCATAGAGAGAGAAAGTAGAGAGAGAAAGTGCAAGAAACTCAAGATTTGGGGCTTCTAAGGTCAAGGAATTGGAGATCTGGGCGTTTGGGCATCAAATCTCAAGGAAAGGAGCAACAAACAAGGTAGAATCGACCCCTAAACCCTTCTGTAGATCAAACCCGGATTCTAGGGTTTTGGGTTTTGAAAAGTTGCAAAGAATCGTATAAAGGTCACATTTTTACGTATGAAAACGTGTAAAAAGCTTAGATTTGGTTTCATGGAAGTTAAACCAAGGATTTGGACGTAAAAAGTTAAGATTTTGGGTTAAAAACGGGCTGGTTCTTAGTTTTTATTCATCCAGCGAAACTGGGCCCCGATCCAGCGAAACTGTGAGTTAATCCAGTGAAACTGTGCACTCATTCAGCGAGACTAGGAGAAATTCCAGCGAAACTACAGTTTCACTCGGGCGAAACTACAGTTTCGCCGGGATTCTCGCTAAGACCCAGACTGACCCATAGACTTCGCGAAAGTAGGAAATTCCAATGAAAGTTGGGCGCTCAAGGCAGCGAATCTGTCTAGCGAAACTAGTAGAAGTGCTGCCCAGCGAAACTGCTGGCGAAACTGCAGTTTCGCTGCAGCGAAACTGTGGGCGAAACTATGAAGAAAATGACGTTTTTGTGTATTAACTTTCGTGCAGTTAGAGTGTTTGGACTATAGCTTAAGTAACTTAGGATTGAAGTTATTTGCTAAGTTCAGGTGAGTTCTAGACCCCCTTATTTAAACGTTTTTCCATGTTTTTGGGGCTATTGTGCATAATAAACATAAGGTTTTCAAGATAAGGATTTCAAAGTGTTTTAACAAGAAAATACATTTTTCTAAAGTAAAATGTGACATTTAAATAGCTCAAAATAATTTTCGGGCGCGCTGACCTGGCAGCCCGGCCTCAGCCAGGGGCGTTGCCCCTTGGACCCCACTAGGGGCTGCTGCCCCTAGGACCCCGCTGTCAGGGGCTGCCGCCCCCGAACCCCCGCTGTCCCGCGGAGGGTCAGTTATGTGTTATGATGACTAATACTTGGTATGTTGTGCGCTTAATAAGCTAAGTATTATATATATATATTAAGTGAAAGATAATACTAATGAGAAGTGGAACTTAACGAATGTTACCCCCGGGCCCGTTTGATGATGAAAAGTCTTGCAAGCACTATGATAGACTTCACTTATGTGAGTCTGATGTATGATGATGGATCCGTATTCATGAGCGGGCTATGTGCCTAGCAGTGTGGATCAACTGTCGGGGGAAGCTACCGTGAAGATGTGTACCGACGTGGATCGATCAACCGTCGGGGGTAGCGACCATGGATAACGTATACCGACGGGGATTGACATTCGTTGTCAATCAACATGGAGGTCTTGCTTTATGCAATCTCGCCTATGATGAAGTGAAATGAAATGAAAGAATGAAAGATAATGAACGTGCCTAATGCGATGCAAGTAATGTTTGTAGTATGATGTATGCGTGTTCATTATATGAAGGATAAAAGATTATATTTTCTTATTTATATAAAACTAGAACTCACTCAGCGTAGCTGACTTTTTATGCATAATAGTGGACAGGTAAGCACTGATGCTGAGGATGGCACCACGAAGCTACTTGGGGAGATATGGATGGCATTCATGTTAATGAAGTCTTTATTGTAATTAATG
Organism: Flaveria linearis; assembly: GCA_024085815.1. Taxonomy (NCBI): domain Eukaryota; kingdom Viridiplantae; phylum Streptophyta; class Magnoliopsida; order Asterales; family Asteraceae; genus Flaveria; species Flaveria linearis. The sequence goes on from CM044016.1 coordinate 47,869,264, forward strand.
AACAAGGAATATGTTTTGTTTACATTGAAAGGACAAGTGTATGAGTACAATGGGGTTTTTAAGTTTTAAATGAATGTTTAATTATTTTCCGCTGCAATGTTTTGTTATTAAACTGATTTTATGCTATGAATTGCCAACTGTGAGGTTTCCCGAGAATGGGGCCTTACATCTGGGATGAGTGATAAACTATGACCAACATACATAAGTTTCTGAGGCGAATGGGTCAATTCACCTTGACGTGTCAACGTTTCCAAATGGTGATACGTTACCAAATGGAACCATTCTGTATGATTCATAATTCTTACTTTAACTGTCTATCCTTATTTTCCAGCATGTCTCGCCATCACAGAAACCAAGGAAGATCCGACCGTAAGCTTGCCTCCATGATTGCCCGACAAATGGCAGTGGTCATCTCGACTATGGTGGCTGAACTCAACAGCACCATGATCGCCAACATCGCGAACAACAGCAACGGCCAAGGGGAAAGTAGTGCAAACCAAGACCGTAACAACCAGTCTTGCACCTTCAAGCACTTTAGTTCATGTAAGCCTCCCAGTTTCAGTGGCAAGGAAGGTGCCACCGGTCTCTTAGAATGGTTTGAAGGGATGGAGAACACCTACGTCAACTGTGAGTGCCCCGAAGCACTCAAGGTGAGGTATGCCACTAGTATGCTACAGCAAAGGGCCTTAACGTGGTGGAACAGCGAAAAGAGAAACCGAGGCCCCGACGTAATCTTGGCCTTAACTTGGGAGGAATTCAAAAACATAGCCATCGCCAAGTTTTGCCCGAGAAGTGAAATCCAGAAGCTAGAGGAGGAATTCTGGAACTTGAAACAGGATGGCGGGAACCATTTGGCGTATTCTACCCGCCATCACGAGCTGAGCATACTGCTGCCACACATGGTGGATACTGTTTCACGTAATGTGGAGAAATTCATTAAGGGTGTGCCGCCTCAGATTCAGGATGCCGTTGTGGGTAGCCGACCCGTAACTCTGGAAGAAGCCATCACCATCACTGCCTAATTGACGGAGAACCATATCCGAGCGGGCACTATGACTGCAAAGGGTGCCAAGAAGACTGAGAAGACGACCCCGAGGAGGTCAAGAAGGTTAAGCCTGATAACAAGAAAAGGAAGTTTGTACCGGCATGGAACTACGCCATGGCTGCTTCTAAGCCACCCCAAAGACAGTGTGTTCCCGGGGCTGCACCGGCAACACAAGTGCCCGTGGCAAGGGCTTATGCGGGCCCTCTACCTATGTGTAACACGTGTAGGTATCATCATCCGGGCAATCTTCCGTGTCGCATCTGCACACTATGTGGCAAGTACGGGCACCTCGTGGCAACGTGCCGTCGAGCAATGGGAAACGCAGTGACGGAACCAAACCGAGTTTGTAACAATTGTGGAGAGCCGGGTCACTACCGACCCCAATGCCCTCGCCTTGTGGGCAATGTTCCACAAGCTCGTGGACGTTCCTTCAACATTAACGCGAACCAAGCTCAAGCGAACAACGATATGGTGAACGGTATGTTTCTTATTAATGACACCTATGCTTACGTATTATTCAATTCGGGCGCCGATAGGAGTTTCGTTTCCTTAGAATTCGAGCCGACACTTGCTAAATCTCACACGAATCTAGAAAGACCTCTCACCATCGAAGTTGCCGATGGGGAACCGATCACCGTCGACGTGGTCATCCGCGATTGTCTATTATGTCTCGATGACCATAAATTTCTTATCGACCTTATTCCTATAAAGATCGGGAGCTTCGACGTCATTATTGGCATGGATTGGTTATCCAAGAACCATGCCGAGATCATTTACTTCGAGAAGTGCATTCACATGCTCTTACCCTCCGGGGACACGTTGAAGGTGTTCGGTGAACGGTCTTCCAAAGGACTCACGCTTATGTCATGCACTCAAGATCGGAAGTGCCTAAGTAAGAGTTATCCGGCGTTCTTGGCTTACGTAGTCAACACCAAAGTCAAAGGGAAGGAACTCAAAGATGTTCCAATTGTACGAGAATTCCCTGAAGTCTTTCCCGATGATCTTAGCGGGTTACCTCCCGTACGTGAAGTTGAATTCAAAATCGACTTGATTCCCAGAGCAAGCCCCGCGGCTAAATCACCTTACCGAGTCGCACCATCTGAAATGCAAGAACTCTCTAGCCAACTCCAAGAATTATCCGAGAAGGGTTTATATGCCCTAGTTCTTCTCCTTGGGGTGCACCTGTCTTATTTGTGAAGAAGAAAGATGGGTCATTCCGCATGTGTATCGATTACCGGGAGCTCAACAAGTTGACCATCAAGAACCGGTATCCTCTTCCTTGTATCGACGATCTCTTAGATCAACTTCAAGGAGCTGCAATCTTTTCAAAAGTCGACTTGCGTTCGGGTTATCACCAACTGCGAGTCCACGATGACGATATCCCAAAGACTGCATTCTGTCACACCCCGACCGATGGCGGAATCATCGAGGCGGACGAATGTGAATCGATTGTTCATAGCACAAGGTAATAAATACGTTGAAATAACATTTAATAACCATTTATTTATTGAATAATGCCATTCAAGTCACACATTACAATGCAATTAACATAAAACCATGAAATATAATATCGTCTTCTTTATTTTTGACTAGGTCCCATCCTATATGAGCAGAGAGAATTCCACTAAATAGCATTTCCTGAAATCATGCGAAAAAGTAACGAGTCAGCTAACACATTAGCCGTGAGTAATCATAGGTTTATATACACATACATAGGTGGATTAAATATCTTAAAAAAAACAATTCAGTTCACATGACAATGTCAGAATAAAATGCAACAGTGAATCATAACAGAAAACCCAACACAATCAACCCTAATGACTGAATTGACTCGGTCCTCAGACGGAGCCTTATAGAATGAATGATTTCCGGTTTCAATCACCACGCGTCTAAACAAATGGGGTGGGTTTGTCAAACCAATAGATCTATCATTGTTACCGTAGTTATGTGAATTAATGATCATGTTATCAAGTTTGTCTAATTATGAACACGTAATTGCAAGTAATAAAATATCATGTATTGAATTGAATTTGGAATCAAATAGAATAAAAAAAATGAATAAGTATGATTGAATATTGAATCACATGATTTCCCCAGATAATAAAACATGAAAAATGGGCAATGAATACTCACTTGGTAATAAGTTGATTTGAGTAACTATGAAAGATTAGACATCAACGATTTCTTTCCGGATTTAACCTAAGGAATAGTGCCTTAATTTTATAACAACGTAATGATTGGAGACTAGATTGATTGAAAAACTAGGGTTCTAATTTGGTATTTAGGGTTTACAAATGATTTAAACTATTGTATTTGATTTAATATGATTAAATAAAATAGCGAGAATGAATTTAAATAAAGAAAAATATTGATTGATAATATTTGGAATAAAGTAACTAAATATGTTTGAAACATTTAATAAAAACGTTTGAATGAATTTTAAAGTGTAAAAGTTAAATAATTAATTTTAAATTAATTACTTGAACTCTTGGTCAAATAATTAAGTGAGTAGTTAACTATTTAAATTTTATAAAATATTAATTTAAATGATTTGAAATAGTTTAAGTTGGTTTAAACGCGATTTTCTTTATATAAAATTAAAACTAATAAATAAGTTTTTTTTATAACATTTAAACCTTTAATAAAAGTGTGATTATAATTTTTAGAATTTTCAGAAATTAATAAATAATTTCTAAGATAATATTAATTAACAAAACAAATGTTATAATGATTTCTGAAATTTAATTTGATAAATATATTAAAAAACGATTTTAAAAATGCATGTGGGTGCCCAGGTTCGAACCTGGGTCGCCCATGCATGTTCTGTGTGTGTTACCGCTGGGCCAAAGCCAAATTTCTGTTTTAATTTGGTTTTAATTAATAATAATATTATTTTGGCAAAACCTCCAAATCCTTAGAACCCTAGATCCAAAACGTTCCAAATTGGTCTTGAAAACTTGATCAATAGCCAAATTAAACTTAGGGCTTTTGATCAATATTCAAAAACGAGTGTAATCATGTATCTAATTACCTGGTTTGAGATAGAATCGATGATTTAAAAACTTGAACGAGTCGCGACGGGTGGTAGTCGATTGGAGTTGATTTTGTTGATCAAAATCGAATTAATTGTGCAGAAAACTTCAATTGGACCAGATGATCAAAAGACCTCAAGCAATTTCTGTTGAGGTTGCCTCGAAGATGTAGTTCGATTAGTTGCAGGTCGCGGGTGGTGAATGGAGGTCGAAGTCGATGGAGATGCAATGTATAAACGGAATTAGAGGTACAGAAATCTTGAAAATGTCGTTTAGAAACGTTACCCCCTATTATATGGGTTCAATTACATCAGTTTCACACTGGACGAGTTAATGGGTTCGGGTTCGAGTGTTTCAATGGACATCGGTGGTTGAATCATGTTTTCAATTGAAATTAACAGCATGATTTCATTCGTTGATTAGAATTACGTTAAGGATCAGCTCATTAAGTCATTTGATTGTTGTTGTTACGAAATTGATTAAGAGTTTCGGTTAGAAGTGTTCGGTTTGAATTTGAACACCTAAACACTCGTTTCTTTGAATTTATACGAATCGTGAGTTCGAATTAGTCTCGCGGCCAGGACTAATGGTTCGATTGACTTTAAAATGGCTAGATTCGATGTGGTTGGACCTCGCCGGAGTTCGGCCGGAGGTCTGACCGGAGGCAGGGGGAGTGACCGAAAAGGGGGGTGGGGTTGGTTTGTGTAACACCCGTAATTTCTTATTAAAGAAATTAAAAGAACAAGATAGAAAGAGAAAGGAAAGAAAACAAAAGTCTACTTTTGTGGAAGGGCCAAAAGTGCCAAATGGGCAAACTTTCTATTAATTTTGATACAAAAGGTGGTATGGTCACCCACTCTTGTTCATATCATCACCATTTTCGGATATTTAGAGAGAGAAAGCAGCAAAGCAGAGAATTCTCGAATTTCTGAAGAAGAATCTGAAAACTAGAAGTTTTTGGTAAGAAATCTCGAGTTTTTGAAGCATTAGATGATTCCAGAACCGTATGTGTGCTTATAAATGTGACTTGGGTGTTCGGGTGGTGTGGTGTGTGCGTTTTAGGTGCTAGAACAGTCGAAGAGGCTTGGGAGAAGAGTGTGAAAATTTGAAGAGACAACAAAGGTGAGTTCTAGACCCCTTCTTATCTGTTTTTAAATGTTTTGGGGCTGGAAATGCATGTAAGTATGTTTTTATAAGTTTGGGTATAAGACCCGTATGATATGAATGTATGTATGTTTATGTTTATGTTAGATTTGCTAAGTATGGGGACTTATAAGTCCAACAGGACTCATGAGTCCCACAGTACCCATGAGTCTGAAAACTAAGTAAAAAGGTGAAAAGTCTGAATTCTGGTCGTATGACCAGAAAATATTTTCTAAGTATGGGATGGTATGACCAACAGGGCTAATACGACCAACAGGGCTAATACGACCAACAGGGGTCATACGCCCAGCAGTGCTCATACGCCCAGAGCCTGAAATTTTTCTAAGTGTAGCTGATGAGTCCGACAGTGGTGAAAAGCCTAGAACAGGGCTCATACGCCCAAGTACTTAGACTTTTTAACAAAATTTATTGGAGTCTGTGCAGTAGGGTTTCACAGGGACGTTGACTGGGACTTTATTGAATGCAAATGATTATGTTGAATGTAATAATACCCCTTTCTTAATATTTTAATTAATGTTATGATTAGGGCAGATATAGGGGGATTAATATTAATATGATTATTAATATTATCAGTGCTATTATTATTAATATGCTTATTAATAATAATATTGTATGACCCTACGTGTAATGATCATGATTAAGACAGGAATTATTATCATTGATAGAGTGGAAGATTAATGGTAATAGAAAGTGGAATGTAAATGAATAAATGAAAGTCTTGACTGATAATGGGTGAGCAACTTGGTGTTGCAAAAGCCCGCAGAAGGCTTACAATCTTTGAGATTGATAATGGGTGAGCAACTTGGTGTTGCAAAAGCCCGCAAAAGGCTTACAATCGTTGAGATTGATAATGGGTGAGCAACTTAGTGTTGCAAAAGCCCGCAGAAGGCTTACAATCTTTGAGATTGATAATGGGTGAGCAACTTGGTGTTGCAAAAGCCCGTAGAAGCCTTGCAATCCTTGAGATTGCTAATGGGTGAGCAACTTGGTGTTGCAAAAGCCCGCAGAAGCCTTGCAATCCTTGAGATTGCTAATGGGTGAGCAACTTGGTGTTGCAAAAGCCCGCAGAAGCCTTGCAATCCTTGAGATTGCTAATGGGTGAGCAACTTGGTGTTGCAAAAGCCCGTAGAAGCCTTGCAATCCTTGAGATTGCTAATGGGTGAGCAACTTGGTGTTGCAAAAGCCCGCAGAAGCCTTGCAATCCTTGAGATTGCTAATGGGTGAGCAACTTGGTGTTTCAAAAGCCCGCAGAAGCCTTGCAATCCTTGAGATTGCTAATGGGTGAGTAACTTGGTGTTGCAAAAGCCCGCAGAAGCCTTGCAATCCTTGAGATTGCTAATGGGTGAGCAACTTGGCGTTGCAAAAGCCCGCAGAAGACTTACAACCCGTGAGGTTGGAAATGGGTGAGTGACTCGGTGTCACAACAGACCTAAAAGTCTTGAGATCCTTGAGATCGTTAATGGTTGAGCAACTATGTGTTGCAAAAGACCGGAGAAGAATGATAAAAGTACGAATTGAACGATGGTGAAGATAATAAAAATATTACCTATGTGTACGTACTATGTATGATCACCTAAGAAGATGAGGAACGGTTTTGAATGAAAAATAAAGTATTTTAATTATAAAACTAGAACTCACTCAGCAACGCTGACTTTTATGTATTTTCCAGTTGGCAGGTGACAGGTTGCTGAGGATGGCACCCGGGGATGGCTACTTGGCGGGCAAGACTGACATCCATTCACTTTTTGACAATACTGTTGTTTTGTAATTCATTCATCTAACATTTTGTGACTTATAAACTAGAATGTATTGCTTGGCAACAGTGTTTTTAATGGAATGAATGTCTTTTGTTTAAATTAATTCCGCTGCTTAAATTTATAATAAGTATGATTTATGCTGTGAATGACCAACTGTGAGGTGCCCGGGAACGGGGCCTTACAAGTTGGTATCAGAGCTAAAGTTTAAGTGAAACGGGTAAAATTTTTCAAAATAAACCTTAACTTAAACTGAGAATGGGACGGAAATAGGGATGTCAGCCCGAGTAGCCATGTGCCATCAGGTATTGTTTTCTTAAAAGTCAACCAGACTTATGTGCGTGTGCTATATGGATTATGTGTTCTTAGTAGATTTAGATACTGATGTAGTCAGGATAGGAAATGCTTGGGGTGTGAAGAGTAAAGTAAGTGGCTAATCACAACTAGCCACTGTAATTAGGGACCTACTATACTTGACATAAACTGAGCTGTTTCCTTGAATGACTGTTTTAGTGTTTGAATCTTATAGTGCATAGGAAAATGGGTGGGAAGAAACCTACAAAAGCTGCTAGAGGTAGAGGTCGTCCGCGTACGACTAGGAACAGTACTAAAGCTCCAGAGACGACCCCCGTGAACCCTGAGGTTCCTGATAGGAACGAAGAAACTGAGAATGCGAGCCTGAATGCCTCAGCTAGGGAGGCGATTGCTGATGAGGTACACCAAGTCCTGCAGGCAGTTATGCCATCTGTGGTGACGGATGTTATTCGTGCTGTGAGGAATGAGGAGAGAAAGGAGAAGGAGGATAGGAGAGGATCAACTGGGAAGGAAAGCAAGGGAGGAGAGGAACGACCGGATCCAAAGATAGTAGTATCTGATGAAGAGGAAGATGATGTGGTAGGGGTGACAACCAAAGGATGCAATTACGGGGCATTCCAGAGGTGCAGGCCCCCGACTTTTGACGGGAATGGTAATGCTGCTGCAGCCCACCGTTGGATAAGGGAGATGGAGGCGGTACTTGAGATCAGCGAGTGCCGGGAGGATCAGAAGGTGAAGTTTGCCACCCACTCCTTTACTGACTCAGCACTATGTTGGTGGGACAATATTGTCCAAGCTGAGGGTAGTAGGGCTATAGGCAAGATGAAGTGGCTCGAGTTGAAGAAGCTGGTAATTGAGGAATTCTGTCCTCACAGGGAACTTGATAAGATTGAGAGAGAGTTCCTGCAACTCGAGGCGGGAACCATGAGCCACCAGCAATACACTGCCAAGTTCAATGAGATGGCGAGGCTGGTGCCAGATCAGGTGACACCGGTATCTCGCAAGATTAACCGGTATATACAGGGGCTACCAGCCGATATTCGTAGGCATTTGATTGCTGCACGACCAAGCACTTTTAGGTCGGCAGTAGATTTGGCTGGGAGGCTTTATGATGAGAGGGAGGTAGCAGATGCGGAGGTGAGGAAGGCTGGTGGTGGTGACCGAAACTGGAATGGGAAACGGTTCGGGCGTGGTGGCTTTACCCCGAACAACAAAAGGATGAAAACGAATGACCGTAGGGTGGGGTCATCAAGCTCGAGGCCCAAAAGGTGTGGCAAGTGCGGGAAGGAGCATACGGGTGAGTGCAGATCGGGGCTCAACGTGTGTTTCAAGTGTGGGAAGCCGGGCCACATCTCGAGGGACTGTAAAGATTTGAGGTGTTACACCTGCGGTGAGGCGGGTCATATGAGCAAAGACTGCAGGAAACAGAGGGTGGAAAGTTCCGGGATGAAGAAGGCGGCCGGGGCTGAAGGGCAGAAGGCGAGTGCCAGAGCTTTCACCATGACCAGAGAGGAGGCTAGGACGGACCCCGATGTTGTATCAGGTACGTTTCTAGTAAATCAAACTCTTGCTTCTGTGTTATTTGATTCTGGTGCTAGTAAGAGTTTCATTTCTGCTACTTTCTGTGCTAAATTGCCTGTTAGTGGTAAATGCATTGATGAGCCCTTTGAAGTAGAAACCGCTATTGGTAAGTCCACCAGAGTTACTGCTGTGATAGAGGACTGTGCCATAGAATTAGAAGGTCATAGGTTTGCTGCTAGATTACATGTGATGCCCCTAGGTGGATTTGATATAGTACTAGGGATGGATTGGTTGGCAACCTATGAAGCGAATATCGTATGTCGAAAGAAGATGATTAGACTGACGGCATCTGACGGAAGTCTGGTGACAATATACGGTGATCGGGTAACGGTGATTCCGAAGATGATTTCGATGGCGGTGGCGGGGAAGTGCATGAGGCGTGGGTGCAACACCTACCTATGTTATGTGAAGGATGTGGAAACGCCAACACCACATCTATCCGACGTTCCGGTTGTGTGCGAGTTTCCAGATGTGTTCCCGGAAGACTTATCGGGATTGCCACCTGACCGCGAAATTGAATTTCAAATTGACTTAATACCCGGTGCCCAACCTGTCGCCAAGGCACCGTATCGATTAGCTCCTACGGAGATGAAAGAATTGATGGAGCAACTGCAAGAGTTGCTTGACAAGGGCTTTATTAGACCGAGTATCTCTCCTTGGGGTGCTCCGGTCTTGTTTGTGAAGAAGAAGGACGGTAGCATGAGAATGTGTATCGACTACCGTGAATTGAACAAATTGACAATAAAGAATTGGTATCCGTTACCGAGGATCGATGACTTGTTCGACCAGCTCCAGGGTGCCAGTTGGTTCTCGAGGATAGATCTTCGATCTGGCTACCATCAATTGAAGGTAAAGGAGCAGGACATTCCTAAAACAGCTTTTCGTACGCGTTATGGACACTATGAGTTTCTCGTTATGTCATTTGGTCTAACTAACGCGCCAGCTGCTTTTATGGATTTGATGAACCGAGTGTGTCGGCCAATGTTAGATAAATCAGTGATTGTGTTCATCGATGATATCCTGATTTATTCGAGGAGCGAAGAAGAGCATGCCGGTCACATTCGGGAAGTATTGGAGACTTTGAGAAGGGAGAAACTGTATGCTAAGTTCTCCAAATGTGCTTTCTGGTTACGCGAGGTGCAATTTCTGGGTCACGTGGTAAATGTAGAGGGAATCATGGTGGACCCAACAAAGGTTGAGGCTGTGATGCAATGGAAATCACCAAAGACGCCATCCGAGATTCGTAGCTTCTTGGGATTGGCGGGCTATTATAGGAGATTTATTCAAGACTTTTCAAAGATAGCCTCACCTTTGACAAAATTGACTCGTAAGGACGTGAAATTCGTGTGGGGTCGAGAGCAGGAGATGGCTTTTGAGGAGTTGAAGGCAAGACTAACACAAGCTCCTGTTTTGACTTTGCCCGAGGGGAATGAAGACTTAGTGGTCTATTCAGATGCATCTTATTCCGGGCTAGGTTGCGTGTTGATGCAACGTGGAAGGGTGATCGCCTATGCATCTCGACAACTGAAGATCCACGAAGTCAACTATCCCACACACGATCTAGAATTAGCTGCGGTGGTTTTCGCGTTGAAGATTTGGCGGCACTATCTATACGGGACGAAGTGCACAATCTTCACCGACCATAAAAGCTTGAAGTACTTCTTCGAGCAGAAAGATCTTAACATGAGGCAGAGACGATGGTTGGAACTAATAAAGGATTATGATTGCGAAATCCATTACCATCCGGGCAAGGCCAACGTGGTGGCCGATGCCCTTAGTCGAAAAGAACGGCCTGAGCCGATTCGGGTGAAGGCTTATCAGCTGATCATGACCCCCGATGTGATGACACAGGTTAAGGAGTTCCAAGACGAGGCTTTGAAAGAAGATCGTCTTAACTCCGAAAGGATGAGAGGCCTAGTTACGGAATTGGGTGAGAACACTCTTGGTGTTAAGACCCGATTTGGGCGAATGTGGATTCCTCGATACGGGGATCTACGTGAAAAGATTATGGACGAGGCCCATAAGACCCGATACTCCATTCACCCGGTGCTACCAAAATGTACCACGATATGAAGAAAGACTATTGGTGGCCGGGTATGAAACGCGACGTAGTGGAGTACGTAAGTAAGTGCTTGACTTGCTTACAAGTGAAGGCGGAACACCAGAAGCCCTACGGGAAGATCCAACCGTTGGATATACCCGAGTGGAAGTGGGAGCACATCACCATGGACTTCATCACGAAGTTACCACGTACCCCAAAAGGGTATGATGCCATATGGGTGATAGTTGACCGCTTGACCAAGAGTGCCCACTTCCTACCGATCCGCGAGACGTACTCATCTGAAAGATTGGCGGATCTGTTCATCAAAGAAATTGTAGCTCGTCATGGTGTGCCGGTGTCTATTGTGTCTGATCGTGACACCCGGTTTACCTCCAAGTTTTGGAAGAGATTTCATGATGCAATGGGGACGAGGCTACACATTAGTACAGCATATCACCCTCAGACGGACGGTCAGTCTGAGAGGACGATCCAAACACTCGAAGACATGCTTCGGGCGTGCGTGATCGATTTTGGAGGAAGTTGGGACAACCACCTGCCGTTAGCAGAATTCTCGTACAACAACAGTTATCATGCCAGCATTGGCATGCCACCTTACGAGATGCTATACGGTAGGAAATGTAGGACGCCCGTATGTTGGGGAGACATTGGGCAGAAAGAACTGGGAGGTGTTGAAGTGATTAAAGCAACGACTGAGAAATTAGAAAAGATCAAAGCCTTTATGAAGGCGGCGAAAGATAGGCAAAAGTCGTATGCTGACAAGAGGCGAAGACCGATAGAGTTCAAGGTTGGCGACCGAGTCATGTTGAAGGTCTCGCCCTGGAAGGGAATCATTAGATTCAGGAAACGAGGTAAGCTAAGCCCGAGATACATAGGACCTTTCCGAATTATCGCACGAGTAGGAGAGGTGGCCTATCGACTTGAATTGCCAGATGAGTTAAGTGGAATTCATCCCACATTCCATGTATCTCATCTGAGAAAGTGCTTAGCTGATGAAGGCATGGTTGTACCACTGGAGGATATCGAGGTGGATGAGCGGCTCAACTACGTGGAGCAACCAGTGGCCATTATTGATCGTAAAGAAAAGAGGTTAAGGAATAAAGTGGTTCCTCTTGTGCGCGTACAGTGGAAGCACAGGAAGGGATCCGAGTCTACGTGGGAGACTGAAGAAGAAATGAGACAGCACTACCCACATCTGTTTGAGGAATAACAGGTTTCGGGGACGAAACCTATATAAGGGGGGTGGACTTGTAACACCCGTAATTTCTTATTAAAGAAATTAAAAGAACAAGATAGAAAGATAAAGGAAAGAAAACAAAAGTCTACTTTTGTGGAAGGGCCAAAAGTGCCAAATGGGCAAACTTTCTATTAATTTTGATACAAAAGGTGGTATGGTCACCCACTCTTGTTCATATCATCACCATTTTCGGATATTTAGAGAGAGAAAGCAGCAAAGCAGAGAATTCTCGAATTTCTGAAGAAGAATCTGAAAACTAGAAGTTTTTGGTAAGAAATCTCGAGTTTTTGAAGCATTAGATGATTCTAGAACCGTATGTGTGCTTATAAATGTGACTTGGGTGTTCGGGTGGTGTGGTGTGTGTGTTTTAGGTGCTAGAACAGTCGAAGAGGCTTGGGAGAAGAGTGTGAAAATTTGAAGAGACAACAAAGGTGAGTTCTAGACCCCTTCTTATCTGTTTTTAAATGTTTTGGGGCTGGAAATGCATGTAAGTATGTTTTTATAAGTTTGGGTATAAGACCCGTATGATATGAATGTATGTATGTTTATGTTTATGTTAGATTTATGCCTAGAATCATGTGTATATGTTTAGTACTAGGCATTCTGATGTTTGGGAATTTGAAATATGAATTAGTCACATGAGCAGGTTACTAAAACGCCTAACAAGCCCAAATAGTAGTAATATACCTGAAATTTGGACTTAGAATAACTAAGTACAAACTAATGAGTCTAATAGTGCTTATACGCCCAGGGACATGCCTTAGAAATATTCTAAGTATGGTCATGAGTCTAAGCAGGTAATGTGTCCAATAGTTCTAAAACGACCAGACTCATAAGTCTGAAAATTTGCTAAGTATGGGGACTTATAAGTCCAACAGGACTCATGAGTCCCACAGTACCCATAAGTCTGAAAACTAAGTAAAAAGGTGAAAAGTCTGAATTCTGGTCGTATGACCAGAAAATATTTTCTAAGTATGGGATGGTATGACCAACAGGGCTAATACGACCAACAGGGCTAATACGACCAACAGGGGTCATACGCCCAGCAGTGCTCATACGCCCAGAGCCTGAAATTTTTCTAAGTGTAGCTGATGAGTCCGACAGTGGTGAAACGCCTAGAACAGGGCTCATATGCCCAAGTACTTAGACTTTTTAACAAAATTTATTGGAGTCTGTGCAGTAGGGTTTCACAGGGACGTTGACTGGGACTTTATTGAATGCAAATGATTATGTTGAATGTAATAATACCCCTTTCTTAATATTTTAATTAATGTTATGATTAGGGCTGATATAGGGGGATTAATATTAATATGATTATTAATATTATCAGTGCTATTATTATTAATATGCTTATTAATAATAATATTGTATGACACTACGTGTAATGATCATGATTAAGACAGGATTATTATCATTGATAGAGTGGAAGATTAATGGTAATAGAAAGTGGAATGTAAATGAATAAACGAAAGTCTTGACTGATAATGGGTGAGCAACTTGGTGTTGCAAAAGCCCGCAGAAGGCTTACAATCTTTGAGATTGATAATGGGTGAGCAACTTGGTGTTGCAAAAGCCCGCAGAAGGCTTACAATCATTGAGATTGATAATGGGTGAGCAACTTAGTGTTGCAAAAGCCCGCAGAAGGCTTACAATCTTTGAGATTGATAATGGGTGAGCAACTTGGTGTTGCAAAAGCCCGTAGAAGCCTTGCAATCCTTGAGATTGCTAATGGGTGAGCAACTTGGTGTTGCAAAAGCCCGCAGAAGCCTTGCAATCCTTGAGATTGCTAATGGGTGAGCAACTTGGTGTTGCAAAAGCCCGCAGAAGCCTTACAATCCTTGAGATTGCTAATGGGTGAGCAACTTGGTGTTGCAAAAGCCCGTAGAAGCCTTGCAATCCTTGAGATTGCTAATGGGTGAGCAACTTGGTGTTGCAAAAGCCCGCAGAAGCCTTGCAATCCTTGAGATTGCTAATGGGTGAGCAACTTGGTGTTGCAAAAGCCCGCAGAAGCCTTGCAATCCTTGAGATTGCTAATGGGTGAGCAACTTGGTGTTGCAAAAGCCCGCAGAAGCCTTGCAATCCTTGAGATTGCTAATGGGTGAGCAACTTGGCGTTGCAAAAGCCCGCAGAAGACTTACAACCCGTGAGGTTGGAAATGGGTGAGTGACTCGGTGTCACAACAGACCCAAAAGTCTTGAGATCCTTGAGATCGTTAATGGTTGAGCAACTACGTGTTGCAAAAGACCGGGAGAAGAATGATAAAAGTACTAATTGAACGATGGTGAAGATAATAAAAATTACCTATGTGTACGTACGATGTATGATCACCTAAGAAGATGAGGAACGGTTTTGAATGAAAAAATAAAGTATTTTAATTATAAAACTAGAACTCACTCAGCAACGCTGACTTTTATGTATTTTCCAGTTGGCAGGTGACAGGTTGCTGAGGATGGCACCCGGGGATGGCTACTTGGCGGGCAAGACTGACATCCGTTCACTTTTTGACAATACTGTTGTTTTGTAATTCATTCATCTAATATTTTGTGACTTATAAACTAGAATGTATTGCTTGGCAACAGTGTTTTTAATGGAATGAATGTCTTTTGTTTAAATTAATTCCGCTGCTTAAATTTATAATAAGTATGATTTATGTTGTGAATGACCAACTGTGAGGTGCCCGGGAACGGGGCCTTACAGTTTGGCTTTGACACAATTTTACATGTTTGGTCCTTGGAATTTGATTACTTGTTGTTTTATATGAAAACTTGTAATTCAAGTTTTATAAATGTCCCTTTACACCCTAATCTTATTTTAAATATTATATCCATTTATTTTACAAAGTATTTATAAAACTTTATAAATTTTTTAATAAGACTATTAAATTTGGTTATTTATTATAAAGTGACCAATCAAACTTTCAACTTAAAAGTAAGTGTTTATGACCTTATTTGCTCAAATAATCTAAATAAATGAAAATTTTTAGTGAAACCATTTATAATATTGTTTAACTACACCGCGTCACAGTTGATTCATTAAAATAAATAATCGGAACAAAATAGGTTCGTGTTACAATTTGAAAATGGGTCGGATGTCACAGTCTCCCCTACTTTAAGAAATTTCATCCCGAAATTTGATCACGAGGAGGCTGAGACAAATAGATGAGGATACTTGGATTTCATATGGTCTTCACGCTCCCAAGTGAACTCTGGGCCACGTTTAGACTCCCAACAAACTTTGACGATAGGTATTCGGCTACGCTTGAGTTGTTTGACTTCACGGTCCATGATCTACACAGGCCTTTCGATGAAGTGCATGGATTCATCGATTTGTACTTCATCGAGTGGAATGTGGAGGTTCTCATCAGCAAGGCATTTCTTGAGGTTAGAAACATGAAATGTTGGGTGAAGGTTGCTGAGTTCTTGAGGCAGTTCAAGCTTGTAAGCTACTTTCCCAATATGCTCAAGCACTTTGAATGGACCCACATAACGAGGTGCTAGCTTCCCTTTTTTGCCAAAATGGATTACTCCTTTCCAAGGTGATACCTTTAGAAGTACGAGATCATCGACGTTGTATTCCATGGGTTTTCGTCCTTATCAGCATAATGCTTTTGATGATTTCTAGCAGCAAGCAAGTTATCGCGAATCTTATGAATCTTATCGGTTGATTCTTGAATTAGTTCAGGGCCGGTGATTTGTGCATCTCCTATCTCGGACCAACATATAGGAGATCGATACTTGCGACCGTACAAAGCTTCAAATGGTGCCATTTGGATACTTGTATGGTAACTGTTGTTGTATGAAAATTTGATTAACGGTAGATGAGAATCCCAAGAGCCACTAAAGTCAATGACACACGCTCGAAGCATATCCTCAAGAGTCTGTATTGTTCTTTCAGTTTGCCCATCGGTTTGAGGGTGATAGGCTGTGCTGAGATTGAGTCGGGTTCCCAAAGACGATTGAAGACTTTGCCAGAAATGGGAGATGAATCGACCATCACGATCGGAGATAATATTTAATGGTACACCGTGACGGCTGACTATTTCATTGATATAGATACGAATCAATTTCTCAACTCGATAATCTTCACGAATCGGTATAAAGTGTGCCGATTTAGTCAATCGATCTACGATGACCCAAATGCTATCATAACAGCTAGAGGTTCGAGGCAATTTGGTAATGAAGTCCATGGATATGTCTTCCCACTTCCATACGGGAATATCAGGTTGAACAAGTAATCTAGAAGGACGTTGATGTTCGGCCTTAACTTTTGAACAGGTGAGGCATTTGGACACATACAAAGCTATATCCTTTTTTATGCCGGGCCACCAATACTGATTACGGAGATTCATAAACATCTTATCCGCACCGGGATGGATAGAATAACGAGTTTTGTGAGCCTCGCTCATGATGAGAATTCGGAGATCATCGCGTTTGGGAATCCAAAGACGATCTAGAAAGTACAATAAACCATCAGGTTTTGTTTCTAATTGGAGTTCAGCGCCGCACGACATTTCATCTACATATTACCCTCAGTGACTGATTCGCGTTGGGCTTCGAGAATACGGGTTTTGAGTTCGGATTGAATGGTAATACTTTGGAGTATGACATAATCCTTACGACTCAATGCATCGGCCACGACATTCGCTTTTCCAGGGTGGTAGCGAATTTCACAGTCGTAGTCATTAAGTAATTCAACCCGTCGCCGTTGTCTCATGTTTAATTCTTTTTGATTGAAAATGTGCTGAAGACTCTTATGATCAGTGAATACAACACACTTGGTGCCATAAAGATAGTGTCTCCAGATTTTGTGTGCGAAAACCACAACACCCAATTCGAGATCATGGGTCGTGTAATTTTTCTCATGGATTTTGAGCTGTCTTGAGGCATAGGCTATGGCTTTTCCTCATTGCATGAGGACACAACCAAGACCTTGCTTGGAAGCATCACAGTAGACAACAAAATCATCATTTCCATCAGGGAGGGTCAAGATTGGAGCATTACATAACTTTTGCTTAAGTGTTTGAAATGCTTTTTCTTGATCTGGTCCCCACTGGAAAGACTTATCCTTGTGGGTCAAGGCAGTAAGAGGCACATCAATCTTTGAGAAATTTGGGATGAAACGCCGATAGTAGCCGGCCAAGCCCAGAAATGAACGGATCTCAGTGGGAGTTTTAGGTTCTACCCAATTCTTTACCGCCTCAATCTTTGCAGGATCCACATGAATTCCTTTATCATTTACGATGTGACCAAGGAATTGTACCTCTTTTAGCCAAAATTCGCACTTGGAAAACTTAGCATATAGTTTCTCCTCCTTCAGAAGCTCAAGAATCAAACGAAGATGATGTTCATGCTCGGATCTTGATTTTGAATAAATCAGAATGTCGTCGATGAAGACGATCACGAACTTGTCCAAGTATGGCTTACACACGCGGTTCATCAAATCCATGAACACAGCTGGTGCGTTGGTCAAACCAAATGGCATCACCAGGAACTCATAATGACCATATCTCGTACGAAAGGCTGTTTTAGGAACGTCATCATCGTGTACTCGGAGTTGGTGATAACCGGAGCGAAGATCGATCTTGGAAAAGTATGAAGCGCCTTGAAGCTGGTCAAACAAGTCATCGATTCTTGGTAGAGGATACCGGTTCTTGACAGTAAGCTTGTTAAGCTCCCGATAATCGATACACATACGGAATGAGCCATCTTTCTTCTTCACAAACAATACCGGGGCTCCCCAAGGTGAGGAACTTGGTCGAATGAAACCTTTATCGGAAAGTTCTTGAAGTTGGCTAGCAAGTTCTTGCATCTCAGATGGTGCAAGACGATATGGAGATTTTGCTACAGGTGTTGCACCAGGCACAAGATCGATACGAAACTCGACTTGATGAACAGGAGGGAGACCAGTTAAGTCATCAGGAAACACTTCTGGAAAATCACGAATGATCGGAATATCCTCGATTTTCTTTGACTTCCCATTCGTTTTAACGACATGCGCTAAGAAAGCCATATAGTGCTTTGGTACATGACATGAGTCGAAGGTCTTTGGAAGGTTTTTCTCCATAGATATTTAACACCTTCTCGGGCGCAAGAGGGATTCAGATGATTTTCTCAAAACAAACAACCTCAGCATGGTTCTTAGATAACCAATCCATGCCTATAATGACATCGAAATTTCCAAGTTGCATCGGTGTGAGATCGATAGAAAAATCATGCTCGCTAAGACTAAGGATACAGTTTGGAATAATTGAATCGATTGTGATAGGTTTCCCGTCGGCTATTTCTACCGTAAATGGTTTTCTCAACTTAGTTCGTGCACTAGCAAGTAAAGGCTCAAATTCTAAGGACACAAAACTTTTGTCGGCGCCGGTATCAAATAAGACCGAAGCATAATGATTATTGATTAAAAACATACCGTTCACCACATCGTTATTGGTTTGAGCTTGGTGAGCATTGATGTTAAAAGCGCGTCCTTGAGCCGTAGGCACCGTGCTGACAAGTTGAGGGCATCAATTGCGAAAATGGTTCGGATCACCATATTAGTAGCATGCACGACCCTGAGTAATTGCAGGAGGATGTTGGAGGACAGACGCAGTAGTCGGGGTCTTAGCTGCGCTCTTGCACACGTTGAAAGTATGGCCGAAACGACCACAGTTGGTGCAGCGGCGACATTGTGCATTGGCAGGGTGATGGTACTTGCAAATATTGCACTGCGGGAAAGTTCTAGTGTAAGGTTTCTTCGCTGGAACTTGATTGTTGGAGACTGGTTGGTAGTTTGGTGCGACTTGATTAACCGGAACAGTAGGAGTAACCACAGCAAAGTTTTGGAATTTAGCCTTCCTCTTCTTGTTTTGAGAAGATTCAGGTTTTTCCTCCTTAGGGGGTTTAGCTGAGGGTTTCTCGGGCACCTTCTTAGCACCCTTCCTAGTCAGAGTTCCAGCCTTGACATGATTGTCAGTTAGCTGAGCAGCTAACCGGATGGTATCTTCCAAGGTTGCAGGATTCCTACCCTACACCGTGTCTTGAATTTGCATGGGTAGACCACCGATGTATTTCTCGATAGCCTGAGATAAAGGAGTAACCAGGTGAGGAACAAGCAGACTCAATTCATGAAATCGGTTGGTATAGGCTAAATTTTCCCCACTTTCCTGAGTTAACTCCCAGAACTCAGCTTCCAATTTCTTAATTTCATTTCTCGGACAGAATTCCCGAGTCATGAGCTCCTTAACTTCATCCCACGTCAATGCTAATGCGGCATCAATTCCACGGGTTCGTTTCTCCCCGTTCCACTAAGTGAGTGCTCTCTTTTGAAGAACACTTGTAGCATAGCGAACCTTGAGATTCTCGGGACACTCACTATTAAGGAAAGTGTTCTCGATACTCTCAAACCACTGTAAAAGACCAGTGGCACCTTCGGTCCCGCTAAACTTAGTGGGATTGCAAGAACTGAAATGCTTGTAAGTACAAGCTCGTGGAGGGTTTTGTGTGGCTTGATTTTGAACGGCGTTGTTGCCTTGGTTAAAATGGGTAAGCAGTGTTGGGATGACCGCAGCAACTTCACGTGCCATTATAGCAGCAATCTTGCGGCCAGAGTTTCCAGATCGGGTTCGGTTTTGACGAGAAGACATGCTGTAAGAGTATAGAAAACCTTTATGAGAATCGGTTAATGGGTTTATAAAATTTCAAAATGATAAAATCATTGATGAGATGGTTTAAAATAACAATGAGATGTTATGAGTGTAAACGTTCGGCTCGCAAACCAAAGCGAATACGTTGACTTATCAAAGTATTTGTGTCCACCACAACCTTAATGAAAACATGCGTACCTATAAGCGAATACTCATCTCGAGAGTTCCCAGGTAAGGTAAACGGATCCATCGGTTGATTTGGATTTATATGAATACCTTGCCTAGACAGAACACCTCAAGATATAGGTATTCCACTCTTCCAGCATTGCATGTTCTCAGTCATGTGACACGGACTTTGACGAGATTTGAAAACCATGAATAACAGATCAAAATTTAAAATTTGAAAACAATTTGATTTAGGCACACAATGCCATATAATATGATTTGAGAATTTGTATATGAAAGGTAAGAATCAAAGTATAAGAAAATTTCATAATCACAAAAAACATAATAAGCATAAGTGACACATATAAGCCCTATCTAAACATATAGAATACATGTGAGGACTCATGTGTAAAGGTACTTAGTTATAGTCTAGGTCATTCCATTTCTAATAACCTAATTCCCTATAACCTTGGCTCTGATACCAATCTGTCACACCCCGACCGATGGCGGAATCATCGAGGCGGATGAATGTGAATCGATTGTTCATAGCATAAGGTAATAAATACGTTGAAATAACATTTAATAACCATTTATTTATTGAATAATGTCATTCAAGTCACACATTACAACGCAATTAACATAAAACCATGAAATATAATATTGTCTTCTTTATTTTTGACTAGGTCCCATCCTATATGAGCAGAGAGAATTCCACTAAATAGCATTTCCTGAAATCATGCGAAAAAGTAACGAGTCAGCTAACACATTAGCCGGTGAGTAATCATAGGTTTATATACACATACATAGGTGGATTAAATATCTTAAAAAAACAATTCACTTCACATGACAACGTCAGAATAAAATGCAACAGTGAATCATAACAGAAAACCCAACACAATCAACCCTAATGACTGAATTGACTCGGTCCTCAGACGGAGCCTTATAGAATGAATGATTTCCGGTTTCAATCACCACGCGTCTAAACAAATGGGGTGGGTTTGTCAAACCAATAGATCTATCATTGTTACCGTGGTTGTGTGAATTAATGATCATGTTATCAAGTTTGTCTAATTATGAACACGTAATTGCAAGTAATAAAATATCATGTATTGAATTGAATTTAGAATGAAATAGAATAAAAAAATGAATAAGTATGATTGAATATTGAATCATATGATTTCCCCAAATAATAAAACATGAAAAATGGGCAATGAATACTCACTTGGTAATAAGTTGATTTGAGTAACTATGAAAGATTAGACATCAACGATTTATTCCCGGATTTAACCTAAGGAATAGTGCCTTAATTTTATAACAACGTAATGATTGGAGACTAGATTGATTGAAAAACTAGGGTTCTAATTTGGGATTTAGGGTTTACAAATGATTTAAACTATTGTATTTGATTTAATATGATTAAATAAAATAGCGAAAATGAATTTAAATAAAGAAAAATATTGATTGATAATATTTGGAATAAAGTAACTAAATATGTTTGAAACATTTAATAAAAACGTTTGAATAAATTTTAAAGTGTAAAAGTTAAATAATTAATTTTAAATTAATTACTTGAACTCTTGGTCAAAATAATTAAGTGAGTAGTTAACTATTTAAATTTTATAAAACATTAATTTAAATGATTTGAAATAGTTTAAGTTGGTTTAAACGCGATTTTCTTTATATAAAATTAAAACTAATAAATAAGTTTTTTTATAACATTTAAACCTTTAATAAAAGTGTGATTATAATTTTTAGAATTTTCAGAAATTAATAAATAATTTCTAAGATAATATTAATTAACAAAAAAAATGTTATAATGATTTCTGAAATTTAATTTGATAAACATATTAAAAAAACGATTTTAAAAATGCATGTGGGTGCCCAGGTTCGAACCTGGGTCGCCCATACCTGGGTCGCCCATGCATGTTCTGTGTGTGTTACCGCTGGGCCAAAGCCAAATTTCTGTTTTAATTTGGTTTTAATTAATAATAATATTATTTTAGCAAAACCCCCAAATCCTTAGAACCCTAGATCCAAAACGTTTCAAATTGGTCTTGAAAACTTGATCAATAGCCAAATTAAACTTAGGGCTTTTGATTAGCATCCAAAAACGAGTGTAATCATGTATCTAATTACCTGGTTTGAGATAGAATCGATGATTTAAAAACTTGAACGAGTCGCGATGGGTGGTAGTCGATTGGAGTTGATTTTGTTGATTAAAATCGAATTAATTGTGCAGAAAGCTTCAATTGGACCAGATGATCAAAAGACCTCAAGCAATTTCTGTTGAGGTTGCCTCGAAGATGTAGTTCGATTAGTTGCAGGTCGCGGGTGGTGAATGGAGGTCGAAGTCGATGGAGATGCAATGTATAAACGGAATTAGAGGTACAGAAATCTTGAAAATGTCGTTTAGAAACGTTGCCCCCTATTATATGGGTTCAATTACATCAGTTTCACACTGGACGAGTTAATGGGTTCGGGTTCGAGTGTTTTAATGGACATCGGAGGTTGAATCATGTTTTCAATTGAAATTAACAGCATGATTTCATTCGAATTGATTAGAATTACGTTAAGGATCAGCTCATTAAGTCATTTGATTGTTGCTGTTACGAAGTTGATTAAGAGTTTCGGTTAGAAGTGTTCAGTTTGAATTTGAACACCCAAAACACTCGTTTCTTTGAATTTATACGAATCGTGAGTTCGAATCAGTCTCGCGGCCAGGACTAATGGTTCGATTGACTTTAAAATGGCTAGATTCGATGTGGTTGGACCTCGCCGGAGTTCGGTCGGAGGTCTGGCCGGAGGCAGGGGGAGTGACCGAAAAGGAGGGTGGGGTTGGTTTGGCTTTGACACAATTTTACATGTTTGGTCCTTGGAATTTGATTACTTGTTGTTTAATGTGAAAACTTGTAATTCAAGTTTTATAAATGTTCCTTTACACCCTAATCTTATTTTAAATATTATATCCATTTATTTTACAAAGTATTTATAAAACTTTATAAATTTTTTTAATAAGACTATTAAATTTGGTTATTTATTATAAAGTGACCAATCAAACTTTCAACTTAAAAGTAAGTGTTTATGACCATATTTGCTCAAATAATCTAAATAAATGAAAATTCTGAGTGAAACCATTTATAATATTGTTTAACTACACCGCGTCATAGTTGCTTCATTAAATAGATAATCGGAACAAAATAGGTTCGGGTTACAATTTGAAAATGGGTCAGATGTTACACATTCCGCACTCGGTATGGGCATTACGAGTTCATGGTTATGCCTTTCGGCTTAACCAATGCTCCTGCGGTTTTCATGGATCTTATGAACCGGGTGTGCAAGCCATACCTAGACAAGTTTGTCATCGTTTTCATCGACGACATTCTTATTTATTCCAAGTCCCGCTCCGATCATGAACTTCATCTCCGTCAAATCCTCGATCTGTTGAAGAAGGAACAACTGTATGCGAAGTTCTCGAAATGTTAGTTTTGGCTTGAAGAAGTACAATTCTTGGGGCACGTTGTGAATAGTCAAGGAATTCACGTCGACCTTGCGAAGGTTGAAGCCGTGAAGAATTGGAGTGCTCCCACAACTCCGACGGAAGTTCGATCATTTCTTGGTCTAGCCGGGTATTATCGGTGATTTATTGCCAACTTCTTGAAAATCGCGAAGCCACTCACGTCCTTGACCCAGAAGAACAAGCCTTTCGAGTGGAAAGCCGAACAAGAAGAGGCATTTGAGACATTGAAGCACAAGTTATGCAATGCTCCTATTCTGACGCTATCGGATAGGAATGACGACTTCACGGTATACTGCGATGCGTCGAAACAAGGCCTTGGTTGTGTCCTCATGCAACGAGGAAAGGTCATAGCATATGCCTCGAGACAATTGAAGGTTCACGAGGTAAATTACACGACACATGATCTCGAGCTCAGAGCGGTGGTTTTTTCTTTGAAAATCTGAAGACACTATCTATACGGTATGCAATGTATAGTCTACACGGACCACAAGAGCCTCCAACACGTTTTCAATCAGAAAGACCTTAATATGAGGCAACGTCGTTGGGTGGAACTAATTAGCGATTACGATTGTGATATCCGATACCATCCCGGCAAGGCAAATGTCGTAGCCGATGCGTTGAGCCGAAAGGCGCACCAAAAGATGGTTTCCGTTCAAGAGATTCGTGACCGACATCAATGGTTCGATACATTGGGAGAGTTTGACACTAAAGTCCGACTCGATGTCAACAATGCTACGGTGTTACTGCAAAATCTGAAGATCAATTGTGACATCGAGTCAAGCATTCGAGAAGCCCAGCAAGCGGTGCAAACCGAAGGGAGTATGAAGGAAGAGCTCGAGCCAAATCTCCTAGCCCAATTGGAAGCAAGAGCCAATGGGTTAATATATTTCGCAAACCGAATCTGGATTCCCAAACGCAATAACTTTCGGGCTTTTATTATGAATGAAGCGCATCAGACTCGTTATTCTATCCACCTGGGCTCCGATAAGATGTACATGGACTTACGGAGTCAATATTGGTGGCCCGGAATGAAACGAGACATAGCAACCTACGTTGCTAAGTGCCTTTCGTGCACGAAGGTTAAAGCGGAACACCAACGTCCAAGTGGGTTACTCTAACAACCCGAAATTCCCATGTGGAAATGGGAACATATATCCATGGACTTCATAACCAAGCTACCTCGGACATCTAGCGGGCACGATAGCATATGGGTAATTGTCGACCGATTGACCAAGTCGGCACATTTCATACCCATACGCGACATTTATAAGACATCGAGGTTAGCTCAGATTTACATCGACGAGATCGTAAGCCATCATGGAGTGCCTCTTCACATTATATCCGACCGAGACGCTCGATTCACTTCTCACTTATGGTCTTCTATGCAAGAACTTCTGGGTATGCAATTGGATTTAAGCACGACTTACCATCCCCAAACCGATGGTCAAACCGAGCGGACGATCCAAACTCTGGAAGACCTGTTGCGTCTCTGTGTCCTTGATTTTGGTGGCGACTGGGATACACATCTACCGCTCGCAGAATTCTCCTACAACAACAGTTACCATTCGAGCATCCAAATGGCACCATTTGAAGCACTTTACTGTCGTAAGTTTCGTTCACCGATTTGCTGGACCGACATTGACGAAAATCTTATCACCGGTCCCGAGCTCATACAAGAGATGACCGATAAAGTCGCTATCATCCGCAAGAACCTGGAAATGGCAAGGAGTCGACAGAAGAGCTACGCCGATAAACGTCGCAAGCCACTAGAATTCCAAGTTGGGGAGATGGTCCTTCTCAAGGTCTCACCGTGGAAGGGTGTGGTTCGCTTTGGAAGGAAAGGTAAGTTAGCTTCGAGGTTTGTAGGACCTTTCAAGGTTCTTATAAGAATCGGGCAAGTGGCCTACAAACTAGAACTACCCTCCGACCTTAGTGGAATTCACCCGGTCTTCCACGTCTCGAATCTGAGGAAGTGTTTGGCCGACGCTAACTTGTATGTGCCATTGGAAGACATTCAGATCGACTAGTCACTACATTTCGTTGAGAAACCCGTCGAAATCATGGATCGCATTATGAAGAAGACTAGGTCCTCTACGACCCCAATTGTAAAGGTTCGATGGGAGAACAAACGAGGAGCGGAATTCACTTGGGAGCGTGAAGAACATATGAAGAAGACGTACCCTTCCTTATTCTTGTAACCCCCTTTTGATTCTTAATTTCGGGACGAAATTCTTTTAAGTTGGGGAGACTGTAACATCCTGTATCTTCGTATAAAGCTTTGTGTTCATTTTTGTCATTTATTTAAGTGCGAGGACTCGTTCGAAAAATTCTAATTCATTAAGGATTAATAAGCATAATAATAATAATAATAACAATAATATTAATAATAATAAAATAATAATAATAATAGTAGTAGTAATAATATTAACATTAATAATAAAAGCATTAATAATAATAATAATAACCAAAATAATACTAATATTAATAATAAAATATTGATAATTGTAGTAGTATTAATGATAACAATAATAATAAGTAATAAAATAAACAAGTTAAATTGTTAAAAAAAAACTAAATACAAAGTTCAAGGGGTGTTTTGTAAAACTTTAAACTTGGAAAACAAGGTTTAAAACTATTTAACCAACAGTCCAAACATCAGGGACTGAAGGTGTAAAATTAATTGGAAACGGGCCTTGCCCGAAATTCCGGTGGCCATTGGCCGGAGCTCCGACCGAGCTCCGACGAGGCCCCTAACCCGTTTTTTTGTGCCATTTGATCGAAATAACCGGCTCGAACTCGAACACCAACACAATTGGAGTTTCCCGCTCGTACAAACCTTTCAAATTGAAACTGAATCAAATCCTTAAAAATTCAAATCAAATCATGTTCAAATTCACAAAATTCGACCGAATCAATCAATCCTAAAATTAATACGCGGTCTAACAATCTAATCAAACAATCAGTATCACAAATTAATAGCTCGAATCTCACAATTTTGGTAAACTCAGACGCGGCTTCAAATCGAATGTGTTATGCCCGAAACCATGAAATCAAGTCTATAAATTGGGGGCCTTTGATTCATTTTGAAGTTCCTAAACACTCCGAACCCTCAATTTCGCCAGAAACCCTGTCAATCAAAAAGCCCCAACTCAAGAACATCCGAAACAAAGTCGAACTCAAAATCACCCAAAACCTCATCAAAACAGCTAATTAAAACCTTTTTTCTACTCGTTTTTGTTCAAAGATAAAAAACCCTTTGATGATTTAGGTGATTAACACCGAATCGAAAGCCGATTTTGATTCTGTTGAAACTAGGGTTTATCAAATTGGGGGTAACCGGGAAACTAGGGTTAAAAGTAAATCAAACCGATGTGAGCCAAGGCCACGGCCCTGGTTTACTGGTCCCTAAGCCCCATGTTTTAGGGGAGGTCCCGGGTTCGACCCCGGGCAATCCCCCCTTTTTATTTTCTTTATTTTCTGTTTTTCTTTATTTCTTTATTTATTTATTTATTTAACCTTTTTAAATTCTGAAAATTTCTAAAAATTATTTTATAAAATGCAGAATTTATTTAAACTTTTGTTTGACTATTTTGTGACTAATTAAATTTTTTTATTAATTGGTTGTCTTAGTTATTTTAATTTGTATAAAATATTGTTATACTTCCAAAAAAAATGTGTAAATATAATACTTGTATACATATATATATTTTCAGACAATTAAATTGTTTAGTTACTTATACATATATATGTATATATATATATTTTTAATAGTTAAATCACTTATTGTAATTATTATATACAACCTTTATAAATCGGTTTAACGTACAATTAGATTGGGTTCTCTTATTTATATTATTCTTTCTCATACGCGCAATCAATTAATTATTTCACGTATAAAAATCCATTCATTCCATTATCCCGATCGCATTATTTACGTGTAATAAATACGAGTAATTATTAACTCCTATTTGATCTACAATTAAGAACCTTAAAACATAATAATTAATCATCAAACCTATTATAACGCGTTACCTGATTTTATTTAGGTGCCTTATGACGTTTGTATTGGAAATCTTATTCGTGATTATTCTTATTTCATCTACGAGTCTCCTATTATTAAGCATGTGAGTTCTTATGCCCGCTTTACGTTTATTTCACACCTTCGGGGTGAAACATGTTGCTTATACAAACTTACTCATACAAGCTTTGATACTTATTACACACGTGCAATTCTTTATATAGTCATGGATGTTTGTATATGTTAAGTATCATATGAGATGTGTCATACGTGTGCAATCATTAACTATTGCTAGCCTGGCGAAGTCTTAGATCTTTGGGCCTGACAAGCCTATTTGGTGCTAAAGCAGAGGTATTGTCGGCTCCTAGGAGCCGTATGCTTGTGCACTAGGGAACCAAATACACTTAGCTAATTATGCTTAGTCATATTTTTCAGTTGAGGTTTGATTGTAACTATGCATGTTCTATATACTTACTATCTTGTGACCATTGACTAGAATTGCCACATATTTTTTTTATACTTATTGTATTTAAAACCATGAGAACTCACCAACTTGTTAGTTGACTTTATTTTCAACATGTTTCAGGTAATGTGCAAGCTTAACGATGATTGAAGAAATGCTTAAACCTAGAACATGGACCTAGACTTAATAAGGACAATTGGATTCCTGTTTTTGTTTGTTTTATTATTCATGAGACTTTGATGTATGTGATGTTTGAAACAATTGATTAATGGCATTTTACATTTTAGCATAGCGTTATGTGGCTGTGAACAATCATAACCCTCACACTTCGACATTTCCGCCGTCAAGGTTGGGGTGTGACACAACCTTTAATCGAATACTCCACTCAATTTCACCTAAAACAAACATCAACATCAAATTCAACTACCCACTCCCATTGTGACCTGCCACAATACGAACACCACCATCAAAGCTTCAAAACTCGAAATTAACCGAGGGCTATCCATCCTTAATATCATTAGAAACTACCAGTACAACAAATTTAATTATCATCGTCGTTTGGGTATCAAACCAGTGATACATGGTCGCGATCTGTTCCTGTACTCGTTCTCCATTGAAATTACATCAACTCAAGTAATTAAACGCATACACAAACTCGATTTTACATGTGTGATCAAAGCCCTAACTTTGATTCCATTAACTTGTATGATTTGATGTTCAATTGGAAATCAAATTGTTAGGGTTCTTATGAATTAGGGATTATTTGAAGAAGGATTCTTATTAAATAATTTGTATTTTAAAACAAGCTCTGGGCTTTGGCCCGCCGGTTAGCAGCAACCATAAAACATGGGAGGTCAGGGGTTCGAACCCTGCCTCTGGCATGTTTTTATTTTAGTTATTTTCTTATACATTTTTAAATCAGAAAAATTATTATTACAGTAATAAATCTAAATAAAAATTATTTTGTTAACTAAAACATTTTAGAAATTATTAAGTTAATTTTTAAAGATTTTAAAACTTATAATTCATATATTTAATTGTTCTTTTTAAAGAACAAAAAGGGTTATAAAAACATTATTAAGTCATTTATATGTTATAAATATATTATAGATCAAATTTGGATTATTTCAAAACACTTTAAACCTATATATTACAAATACTTTAAATAATTAATTATACAAATGATTATTTAAATGATTATTTAAATGATTATTTAAATAATTAATTATTCAATGATTTATTAAACCATGTGATATCATAAATAGTTAATAAATTTATCCCTTAAACTTTTATTTAAATTCTTAAAACTTATAAAACAATATTTCATATTTGCTATTATTATTAAAGTTTTGTAATATAAGATCTTTATAATAAATCATTTAAAAGTTCAAAACTTTATAAAATATTTCTAAATAATTTTAAAGTCATTTAATAAGTATCCAATTAATTACCTTTATCAAATCTTAAATAATTAATTATTAAATTAGTTATTTCTTTACACTTTATGCTTAATCTTTATTAAAACCATAAATTAAATTACTAAATCATTCTTAATCATTCTCATTCGTAATTGGTTCATATCATCTTTATTATACCAAAACATAAGCGATTCATTATTTTACTTAATTATTTAAACCCCCAAATTTCAATTGAAACCCTAGTTCGCGCCTAATTGTTAATCTTATTATTGAACTTTAACCTTGTAATAAATACGTTTAGGTACCTTGTAAAAGAATTCGTTGGAACATTGTTTAATCCTTATTATCGTCTTATACACATACATCATGTGAGTATTTCTATACCCCTTTTATTATTTTTACACTTTGGGGTGAAACATGTTACTTTATAAAGATTGCACTTGTAAACACGTTTGATTCTTATAAACTTATGGCATTTCACCTGTATGTTGTGGTTAGTTGACCTTTGTAGCTACCATGTAATGTCGAATATATATACAATCATTAACTATTACTAGTCTGACGACGTCATAGATCTATGGGCCTGACAAGCCTGCTTGGTTTATCCAAGTACACTTAGCTAATTGTATATACTTGTAAACGTTTGAGACTTGTAAAAATCTGTCAAGGTTTGATTGTGCATTCTGTCTTACATCCCTAGTTACTTTGTTCTCTAACTTACAACATGAATTGTCATCTTTTATATATTTATGTATTGAAAACTATGGAAATCTCGCCAACATTATTGTTGACCTTTTATTTTTAACATGTCTCAGGAAATACTCAAGTATGATTACTAATTTGAAGCTTATCACATCTAGGATTGGACCTAGAGAAATAAAATGATGAACTTGTCACATTTAACTTTTATATCATGATGTTATCTTTGTTTGAGACTTATGTTTGTAATGTTACCTTTGAAACTTAATAATAATAATTTGGATTTAATAATAGCGCAATGTGGCTGTGAACGATCTTAACTCTCACATCTCGACGTTTCCGCCGTCAAGGTTGGGGTGTGACAATTTTATTGTTTTACGTTGTTGTTTTTATTTTATTTTAATTAAATATATTTTCAATAATTTAAATATCTTTATTTAAAGTAAATTAATAAAGAAAATATGAGGTGGAAAACTAAAGACGTTTGTGGGAAGGATAGTGTTAGGGGTAAAAAGTGTTTGTGGGAAGAATGAGTGAAAGTGAGTGGAAAACTGATGTGGCATGCTGATTATGATTGTTTGTGGGAAGGATGACCTGTAGCGTTAGGAACAGTCTAATATCATCATCTGTTTAAAATCTTACGATGTAATATTATTTTATGCAAAAATCAGTTGTACTTTATAGTTAAATCACTTGTTTTGGGTTTCCTAATTTTCTAGGCATGGGTTACTTCAACCCAACAAGCAACAAGAGAATCCATTCTAATTACACACATTATAGTATTACACACAAATTTGTTTGTTAACTAACGGCCTAAACAAACAACAAGATAGTTTTTTTGTCTTGGTTAGTAGGTTAGATTGGTGCTCTTTTGTCTATTTTTATATGATGTACTCTCTTTGCTAGCGTCTTTTTAACTTTTGTGTTATGCATATATTGTCCTACTAAGAAAAAACTAACCGTCTAAACGAGTCGAATCCAACTTAAGTTAGTCTAATCTCGAGCTTTGTTTGTTTACTCATTTAGTCAAACAGAGCTCGAGCCTGAGCTTTATTTATAAAAGCCTTTTCAACCTTGAGTTTGGCTCAGCTTGGCTCCTTTATTGTAATTTAATATATATAATTATTTATATACACCAATAACTATATATATATTATATATATACATATATATATATATATATATTATTTTGTTACTTTTATCTTAATTATTTTGTTACTTTTATCTTAATTATTTTGTTACATATTATATTAAACAAAATCATTTATTTATATGAACATTAGGCTCGTTTATGTTGCAGCCTAGTCAAGCTTGGAATAAAAACACATGTGGACTTTGCAAACTAGTTTATATTTAGACTCGAGCACATTTTAAGATTAACTTCATTCAAGTTTAGAATGCTTAGACTACTCTCATTTACAACCCAACCCAACCAAAATATTCAATAAAAAAATTATTTTACTCTCTTCCACCTACACAACACAACTAAATCAAAATTTTCACTCTCATTAGCAACCCAACCAAAATATTTTTTTATTAACAAACAATTATTTATGGTTAACGTTTATTCTATTTAAATTTAATATAAAAATAAAAAATGATTTTTATTTTAAAAAAAGTAATTTATTTATATTAATATATAAAAAGTATATTAAATAAATACTCCACATTCATCAAACATACTTAATATAGTAAAAACTCATGTTACAATCATAGCATGAAAATTAAAAGTTACAATACTAGAACATAACAATTACATAATTATCCATCAACGCTAAATTTTTGCCATATATGCTCAATCAGATCGTTTTTAAAGAGTTGTGAGCTTCTCTATTACGATATGTGCCCTGTTGATCATATAAGTGGATAAGTCTGCAATCGTTGAGGAGAGTATTGAAAATGTTGTTTATCATCTTCAGTAGAACTTCTTCGTTGTTGGTTTATAGGTAAGTCATTTAAGAATTCGGATGGATCATAATAGTTAAGGTATGTGTCTCGTTCATCTTCAACGACCATATTATGCATGATGATACATGCAATCATAATTTTCACATCATATCCTTGTCCCACACAAGACAAGGTCGTCAAAGAAATGCAAAACGAGCTTGTAGAACTCCAAATGCTCATTCAACATCTTTTCTAACGGCTTCTTGATGTTGAGCGAATAACTTATGTTTCTGGAGCTATGGAGTAGTTATTGATTTGACAAAGGCAGCCTATGAAGGATATATGCCATCAGTGAGATAATATGCCATGTTATATTCTCGACCATTCACGATGTAACTCACATTTGGTGCTCGACCTGATAATACATCATTAAAAATAGGAGATCTATGAAGGACGTTAATGTCATTGCACGAACCTGGAGTTCCAAAGAATGCGTGTCATATCCATAAGTCATATGATGAAACAACTTCTAAAAATATAGTTGGTTTACTGCTTCTACCAGCATATTGACCAGCCCAAGCAGTGGGACAGTTTTTCCATTCCCAATGCATACAGTAAATGTTTCCTATCATACCTGGAAATCCAGTTCTTCCCCCGCATGGAGTAATCTTGCTAAATCATCTTCATTTGGTCGTCTAAGATACCCTTCACTAAAGCATGAAATGATATCTTCTACGAACCTTATAAGAGCATCTTTTGTAACTGTTTCACTCATTCTTAAATATTCATCTTGTGCATCTGTTGATGTCCCATAAGCCAACACTCGTATAGCTCCAGTACATTTCTGTAATGGTGAAAGACCTTTTCTACGTGTAGCATCACGTCTTTGTTGAAAGTGACGTGGTAAATAATTACACAATTTTATATAGATATCTCCTGCACTTTTCGGTTATTTTTTGGTTGAAATTTACTACTAATCGGGTCGTATTTATATTTTGATGATTTTAGGAGACAATTTATATAAATAAATATTATAATTAAATTTGAGACCATCTAGTGAAACGTTAAAACAAAATTTGTATAATTAGTATAACTATGATTTCTTTTTTTACGTGGAATTCCAAATTTTCTAGTTCAAGTAGTAAACATAATTGATTTTTGGAGTTTTTTTTAAAAATAGGGTTTTTAGAGAGAGAGTATTGACAAGAGGGTAAAATCTTGACTCGATTTGACCTTAGGGGTTCCCGCCCCTGGTAGGGGCGGGTTCTGGCAAGCACCCCGTGACAACCGTGACAAGCCCTGACAAAGGCTGACAAAGAGGACTTTTTGACCGAGAAACCATGCCCTTGTGAAGGGCGGGGTCTCGAAATGTTGCTCACCACAAGATCTACTTACCCACACATGATCCAACGGTCCAAAAACGCGCAGAAGTACTCGCCCTTGTGAAGGGCGGTTTCTGGATTTTCAGATATAAATTTTCAAACCTAACCCCATTTATTCCTTTCACCCGCTTCTCCTATTTATTTATTTGTTACTTTTCTCATAATTCGCTCAAATTATTCTTAATTCACTCTCAATATTTTTGTCAACTTAATTTTTCTATAATTTTATTTCATTTCAAAAATCAAAATGAGCTGGAGAATTACACCAGGTCCACTAAATAACGATTTGTTATTTTTAAGTCGTCAACACAGAGCTGATTATTATTTTCGAGATCCAGAAAGCGATGAAGGAATTTTACGTGCTAGACGAGGTGATAAAGCTTTTTGGGATTACAATGAGGAAGTGCCTATCCCTGAAAATATTATGAGATATATAAGGTTGGTTGGTTTTGCGGGTGTGATCGAGTGTGGTTATCGCAAACTTGATCGTGCTCTTATCTCAGCTTTGGTGGAGAGATGGAGGCCGGAGACACATACATTTCATTTACCGGTTGGTGAAACCACAGTAACCCTTCAAGATGTACAAGTTTTGTGGGGTTTGCCGATTGAAGGTGATGTTGTTTCTAGCACTGATTATGCTATGAATGCATCTGAAATTATAATGAGGTTTGAGTATTTAACCGGTTGTACACTCGCTACAAACGCTGTAAATGGTTATAAGTTAAACCTAAGGTTTATTTTAAATGAAATAATGAAACCATTCCCTAATAATACCACTGATTTTCAATGCATCCAACGAGCTAGATTAATTTTATTTTTTATGATTGGTGCCATTTTATTTCCTGATACTTCTAGCAACTGGGTGCATATAAATTATTTAAATTATATTGAAAACTTAAATAATTGTGGTAGACTTAGTTGGGGAAGTGCAGTTTTAGCCTCTTTGTATAGACAGTTATGTAAGGCTATGAGTGTCACAAATCAAGAAGTTGGTGGACCTTTATTTTTGTTGCAATTATGGGCATGGGAAAGATTACCTTCTATGTGTCCCAAGAATACGAGATCTATTGATTTCAGATTACCATATGGTGCACGGTATGTTAAAAAAATTTATGTATTGACTATTTTTCTGTAATCTTATATTTTTCTAGTTAACCTGATATATTTAAAAACTTGATTATAGATGGAATGGTGAACTTAGTTATGTAAACACCACTCCTCACTATTTGAGTGCGTATCGATCTCAGCTGCATTCATTAAGCGAGGCCACGGTATAAATATTAATCTGATATTATTTTGTATATATTAACATTGTGGAAACATATTAATTCATATTTTTATATCAGTTTAATTGGAGGCCTTATGATAATATTATCCACCTTCTACCTGATATCTGCACAAGTGGACACCAAAGCTGGAGAAGTGTCACATACCTTATATGTTGGGAAGTTTTTGAGCCTCACATTCCAAGTAGGGTTTTAAGACAGTTTGGAATGTTTCAACCAATCCCTACAAGTGTGTTACTAACCCGGGAGCAACACACAAATCTATATTCGACTGCTCGTAAAGGTGACAGAAATAAAAACTGGTTACAACATCATAATATCTTTGTTCAAGCATGGGCGTCTTGGCTTAATTCAGTTGCTAATGAAGCGTATACTGATTCGCCAATTGCTTCTGAAGCATACATGAGGTGGTATCTAGAGCGCACTGTTGTGTATACAACAAACCCAGCTCATCAAGACACGAACCCTCATGGCTTCCAAAATGATGGACAAAGATTGAGAATGATGGTATTACTATTATTAATTTAATTATTATTATTGTTTTTAATATTTTTTTTTAAATAATCTTTTATAATGTTATTTATAGATGGATGGGATGAGTCAGTTTTATCAAAGACCAGGGGACGAAACGGGGAGGAATATGGCGAGTCGTTATATGGATTTTGCACATGCAAACCATATAAGTTATCTACCAACGCATGTGACACAGAATGTTGATGATACTCAACTTCCTCCTGTCACACAACGTTTACCCAGAAGGGGTAGAGGACGAGGGCGAGTTGGTAGACAGGTTGTTGATGATAATGTTATGCAACAGAATATGATAGAACAAAGGGATTTCACGGGACAACAGTTTGACTCCCCTTTTTTTAGCCAAATGGACAACCAAGATTTTTTTAATAGTGGTACCTCAAGTACTCAGTTTCCACATTTTAGTCAAATGGGGACCCAGAATTTCGAAGAAGGGGGCCCGTCAAATCCTTATCAAAGCCCTGATACTAGTTATCAACAATCATTTCACCATTCTTCCCCGTTACCTTATTACCCTCAATTTCAAGATACAGCTCAATCAGTTGACCGGTTTTTTAATCCATCTCCTTGCCCGTTCGACTTAAATGATGAAGCAACAAACGATAATGATGACACTCGGTAGATGTTATTTCTTTTATATTTTTAGGGTTGTATTTTTAGGTTTATAATTATGTAATTTTTATATTTTTAACTTTTAATTATGTAATACAATTTTATTATATAATGCAATTTATTATAAAATACAAACAAACAAACAAACAAACAAACCCAGTCTATCCCACTCAAGAGCAGGGTCTGGGGAGGGTAGGTGTAGGCGAGTCTTTCCTCTATCTTGTTAGGTAGAGAGACTGCTTCCAAAGAGACCCCCGACTCGATAGCAAAAGCCATACTGAAAGCCAGACAACAATACAATAAATCATACAGCACATAGCATACAGTAGTACAATAAAAGTAACAAGTAAAGCAGTAATACAACAAAGGAAGTCACTTGTGGGTCTTGCATTTGACTATCTTTTCTGTAAACCATTCAGGGTGACTATATGCATAATGATACTGATAAAACTTTTTTGCCATATAGTGTCGATATCTTGCACACGTGTCTTTAAAATCTCCCTCCATACTTAAGGTTTTTCCTTGAACTAGTTTTTGCATTAACATACAAACGAAAACCCCTGAATCACCACCAAGATCACACCCGTCCTTAGGCAAGTACTCCTCAGTAGTTGTAAAAGACATGTCATCCC
Organism: Flaveria linearis; assembly: GCA_024085815.1. Lineage (NCBI taxonomy): Eukaryota > Viridiplantae > Streptophyta > Magnoliopsida > Asterales > Asteraceae > Flaveria > Flaveria linearis. The sequence goes on from CM044016.1 coordinate 47,905,688, forward strand.
TTTTATCAAGATGAATAAATGGTCCAGTATAATTTTTTTCCAGTAACAAATCTGTTCCATCAGACAGTAAAAATTACATGGAATAAAATCTAAAATAGGGAGAACTAACTCATGATATAGTTCATGATATAAGTTATTTGACCAATACTGAAGGATCTCCATTGTATGCAAGTTAATTCTGATAAGTAACCAATCTTCTACTGCTTTTATAAGTATTGGAATATAAACATATTGCACCTCCCAAAATGGAAGGTACAACTCATCAGTTCCGTTGCCATATTTGACTGGCTTGACATCTTCCCACACACATAATTCATCCCGAAATTGAGGTGGTAAAATTGTCCAATTCAACCCTGATGCTCCAAATTTCGCAAGCTTTTCACATCTCATCCGCATCATCCGTTTTACCCAACCTGCTAAATGCTGTGATATAAAGTATTAACATCTAATAATTATTATATATAACTAAATTATTTAACTAAAAAATATTTAATATTTTTACCAATGGAGAAAGACGACTGTCGCGTTCGTAGCCTAATAAAGCACCCCAAAAATCCTTCCCAAGCCACTCACCACCAAACAGAACTGAAACACAATATGGCGCATCCCCGTTGTTGTAGAAGTCAATAGCATCTTTTGACCAGTTCTTAGATTCTTCTTCATCTGCAACTAAAAATGGTGTGTGCATCGGGTTGTTTTCTGACGAAGATGATTCATGTTGCTTCTTAGGCCGCCTTAACCTTTGTAGAATTGAACTTGACGATCGGAGTTCACGAGCTGGTTCTTTACCGGGCGGTGTGCCATTTTTATGGGTTATGTGGTGTTTTGGAAGGGAAGTTTTGAAATTTGGTGAATTTTGAGGAGAAGGGTGGTGGTATTTATAGGAGTGTTTTTGGAATAAAATATTTAATATTTATATTTTATAATATAAAACAACATAATAATATTAAACAATAATAACCATTAAACATCAAATGGAATTAATACACAACAATCTCCTCATGAATATGAGTTTGGACAAGTGTTCATGTTATGACCCGTTTGTCTACATATTGAACATCTACGTATAACAGGTGCATCTGGATGATGAACATCCATCTCATTGTGTATCCTTCTCGTGCGTCTCCTACCTCGTGATGTGGTGATTTTTGATGGATCGCCTCTTATCCTCCAACCCAGGTTCTTCCAATAATCAATGTGACGAAGCGGGTAAAAATGACCGTTATACTGTTCTTGATAAACAACAGTACTATAAACCTGATGAACAATGTTATGAGGTGATTCACATGGCGACAAACTGCAATTGCATATGAGCATGGGAATCTTTGCATCTGCCATTTACCACACGTGCACGTTCTGTTTTTGTATTCCACGGTATAATCATTTCCACCAGCTTCATTTGTTTGGATCTTTGACAGAACTCTATATCTCGCCTCTCTGTAATCAAACTCAGTTATGATATGCTCTTGCGAGTTAATATCACGTGCATTAAACAAACGCCATATGCGAGGGGGTAACGTGGTGTTGCTGTGACATTTCATATTTTGTTAAAATTAAAAGTTAACTTCGTTAAATTTTAAAAGGGCCTTTTATGCCATTTTAAAACTTGAGGACTTATTATGCTTGATAATTAATTTGGTGATTAACAAATTAATTAAATAATAGAAATAATATTTTTAATGTTTAAAACGTTTGGTTGATATTATAAAGCTTAACTTAAAGTGATAATAATCTTAAAAATAATTGTTATTATAATAATAATAATAATATAATAATAATGATAATGATAATAATATTAATAATAATAGTCTAAGTTTTATAACTTTAACTTGTAATTAATAAGTATTTACATGAAATAATAACAATCTAAATCTTCAGGGGGCTAAACTGTAATTTAGTTAAAACTAAAACAAAACTTTAATTTTCAGTTGATAATTTCTTGAAATCTCAGGGGCCATTTGTGTAATTATATTAAAAACCCAAATGCTTTTCCCCCCTCCCTCGCGATTCCCGGCCACAATCCGGCCACCTCTCCGGCGACCACCAATCGACCAAAAACGGCCGATTAAAGTGCAATTAAACCGGTTCTTAATCGTCGCACGACAGTTTCGAATCAGTCACCCAAACTAATTTGGATTAAATACCCGTTAAACAAACACAACTCAAAACCGTAATCTACATTCAAACTATGAACTCATTCGACCTGAAATTGATCGAAACGTGCCTAAAACCGAGGGTAAATCGTCATCTCTATACTCCTAAAACTAGTGGAACTCTTAATTTCATTTGAAACATACACGCACATCACATACGATCACCCTCCTCGGTCACGACCTGCATCTTAATCGAGGTCCATGTTCGAAGCTAAATTAATCACAATTGACAGAGGGCTTTTGTTCATTATCTACCTTATAATCTATCTGCAAGGTTAATTTGATTAACAACAACGTTTGCGCTTTGAATCATCATCCACATCGTCGCGACTGTTCTTCCCATCATCTCCATCAAACTGAACTCAATCACTTAAGTTTCATACACCAAGATCCTTGTTTTCATCTAGGGATCAAAAGCCCTATGGTGTATTTCATTAACAACATCAAATCTATGTTCAATTTGACTCAATTCGATTCTAGGGTTCTTGAGTAATTGGGGATAACTAATTGTTTGTGTTTAAAACGATTAAAACCAAGAGAAACCGCGGCTGAGAGCCTTGGTTCACTGGTTAAGACTCTGCATTCTCAACATGAGGTCCCGGGTTCGAACCCGGGCACCCTCATGTATTTTTTAAGGCTTTTCAGCCATATATTAATTTTACAAAATTTTTAATAAATATAAATAATTTTTATAAACTATAAATATTTTTTTAAACATCAAACAAATTTCTGAAAATTTATTTTTTTTAATATCTTAACATCTTATTTTATTTTATTAAAACAAATAATATAACTAGTTAAATAATTTATAAAATAAGACTTTAAAATTTGTTTATCTTAACAAAACATTACAATTGGATTATTTTCTTGTTTTAGCTTACTAATTATTATTTATTTTAATAATAAATAATAAATCATTTAGTGTAAACGTTATTCTTTTAAAGGCAAATTATTTTTATCTATCTTTTATATTTAAATTGTTTTCTTTTAAATAATTAAATAATTATTAGACATGAAACAATAAATCTTAATAATATTAATTTTTTTACAAATATTATCTTCTTATAAAGTATACTTTAACAAATGGTTTAGATTAATAATTTGTATTAATCAATATGTTATTCCTATTATTTTAAACAATTATAAAGATATAATTACCTTATCAATATTTATACTTAAAGTCATATCTAAAATACTTAAATATATAATTCTTCTAATGGCGTCAAAATGTAAATAATTACTTATCAAACCCTTAAATCCATCAAAACCCTAATTCTTATTTGAATGTTAATCATATTATTAATCTTCATCTTGTAATATATATTTAGGTGCCTTGTAATTAATACTTTCGGATTATCTTTTGGATCTTACTTTAATCTTTTACATCATCTTGTAATGCCTTTATCAATGTGAGTATTTCCATACCCCTTTTTCTTATTTTCACACTTTGGGGTGAAACATGTTAACTTATATCATTGCACTTGTAAACTTATTTGAGACTTGTAAACTTTATGGCATTTCATCATGTAAAGTTGTGGTTAGTTGAACTTTTGTGGTTACCATGTTATGACGTTATATGTACAATCATTAACTATTGCTAGCCTGGCGACGTCATAGATCTATGGGCCTGACAAGCCTGCTTGGTTGATCCAAGTACACTTAGCTAATCGTATATACTTATAACTTGGTTGATCCAAGTACACGTTTGAAACTTGTAAAACTTTGTCAAGGTTTGATTGATGCATTGTTCATAACATCCCTAATCACTTTATTCACTAACTTATGACTTGAATTGCCATCTTTTATATACTTATGTATCGAAAACTATGGAATGCTCACCAACATTTTTATGTTGACCTTTTATTTTTAACATGTTTCAGGTTACTCTTTGAAGCTTATTACACTTAGGATTGGACTTAAAGAAATAAACGAATGATCTGGATCCTTTTATACTTGTATTCTAGATGTATCTTTGTTTGAACATTTACTTGTATTGTTACAATTGAATCTTGATTAATATATTTGGAACTAATAATAGCGTTATGTGGCTGTGAACAATCGTAACTCTCACACCTCAACGTTTCCGCCGTCAAGGTTGGGTGTGACAGATTGGTATCAGAGCCCATAACTATAGGGATTTAGGTTATTAGAAATGGTGACCTAGACTATAGTTGCATCAACCTCATAGAAAGATCTCTATACCGTTGTGCGTACATATTGTTTGCATGTTACATAATGCTATGCCTTTTGTGCAACATGATGCCTTAGCATAGGAATTGCCTTATGTATGCTTAAACTTAGTTACTTGTCTCCCTAAACTTAGCTTTTACTCTTTGACTCTCCCCGACAAATAACACTTCCTAGACTTATTCTCGACGACCTGTGGGATCTACACTTATCATCGTGGGATTAATTCCTTAGACTCTATGTCTAATCTATGAAAATCTCATCAAGGTTTTGATTTCATGAACCTAAGAAATTTGTGTGACACATAGACACCTGTATTCTGGATTTCCTGGCAAAAGGCCTTCGGGCTAAGGCAAGCATATTGTATAAATCTCATTGCGAGACCAGTTATGCTTACCTAGGGATTTCTGGGATGAGTGATAAACTATGGTCAACATACACAAGTCTCTAAGGCAAGTGGGTCAATTTACCTTGACGTGTCAACGGTTCTAAATGGTAATGCGTTACTAAATGGAACCATCCTCTTTGTATCTTAAAAATCTTTGATTCCTTGAACTGGTTTCTTCTCATTCTTATCATACATAATGTTCCTGTGATATTGAACTCGTCTTACCTTTCAACTCCTACGTTTAAACATCATTACACGTTAGGCGTTTCATGTAGCTATTTCTATACCTTGATCAACGTGTACATGACTCTTGTTATACCCAAAGATATTGGGAATCTAAACCGAATGATCTTTAAAACTTTAAATCGTTACTCATGGTTTTCAAATTCTTCCTAAGGGTGTGTCCCATAACTAAAGACATTCAATGTTGTAGGTGGATTTCCTACATCTCAGGATACTTTGCTAATTGAATGTTAATTTTGTTAACTCAAATATTATAAGTGGTCACTCACCTCAATGATCGAATAAACTAATTATAACTTTGTTACCACTTATAAGTACGCGTGTCTTCAGTAAGGCTATGGCTGACCTCATATCTTGAGAAGTCCATGTATTCCCTTCGATTGTGAATCGAATGTTCATATCTCCTTGTGATGTCGAATCATTCTTGTCCTTGATTTTGTCTTACTAATTTAAATTATTCAAGATTTGAACACCATCATAACAAATTCTGCTATCTCGAACTTTGATCTTAAGTTTGCAAACATGATTTTCTCTTTTGTTACATTGATGTAACTTGAAATTTCCTGAATTTTTTAATTGATATTCTTTCCTTTCCGCTGTTATGTCAAACTTCATATCGTTTGCACCATGGGAGATGTAAGAGTTTGTAAGTCAACCTATGACTAAGAACATTCGTATCTCCTAAATGATTCTAACTCATCAAAATAGGGGTGATTCCCTTACTTTGATGATTCTCTATTCGTTTCGATAAATGGTTTCTAATCATGTGTTTTATGAAATTTCATCCTCTGGATTGGAGTGATTACCTTATCTTGAGGATTGACTTCAATTATCTTCTTTGGAATGGCATTTCACAAATGACATGATCTCACCAAAATAGGATTGAAACCCGTACTTTGATGACAATGTCAATCTTCGATTGTTTTCTTGTTATTATGAAATTCAATCATCAAGATAGGCGTGAATTCCATACCTTGATGATAATTTCATTCTTATGGATTGTATTTTCTCAAATGAAACGACCTCATCAAAGTAGGAATGAATTCTGGATTTTGATGAAGAAGTTCATCCTATTATATTTTTTTTTTGTAAAACTTCACCGTTAAGATAGTGGAGACGTCCCTTACCTTAATGGTGAGTTACCTCGTTTTATTTATGTGGATCCTTAACAATGAGTTGGGATCGAACTTTTTGGTTGGTAAGTTAGGGGTCATACTCTGGGAATACACCATCAAGTTAGGAGTGAAAACCACACCTTGATGACTATTCTCATGTCTTGATCTTCAACTTACCAAAGTTGTAATCAAGTGACGAGAAGCATGTAGTAACTTGAAGGGTGAAACAATGTTAGTGTTTTGACCTATCAAGCCAAAACATGATCTCTGAACTTGAAAGGAGACCCGGTCGCTTTAGGTTGATTTTGATTCCGAGCTTGGAGCATGTAAATTCTTAAATCGATTCCTTTTACTTTATCTTCATGTTTTGATTTGATCTAGCTATATGAAACCATTTATTCCTTACTTATCAACTTTCACTTTGAGATATCAACACATGATTGAGTGATGGTAGCTTTCTTAAACAATCTTTCTGCTAAATAAAGACGTTATCAACTTGTGATTATGTCTTTCTAGTCATACGAATATTCTCGACTGTACTTATGGTTTGATGAATTACGTATGCAATCTGCATTTGAAATTTGTTACGTTGCAAAACATGGTTACAAATACCTTTCTTATTGTTTGTGTTACTTCTTGAATCGCTTTCGAACCTGTAACCTTGGAAATCCTTAAAACTCTATCTTGATTTCGATCAACGAGACTCGTTATTATTTACATTGTGACGTCGAGGTTCATAAACCTTCGTATCTTGTAGTCATGGGTTGGCATAAAATAAAAGACATAACTTGGTATATGTCCAAGTGTCTTACCTTCACATATGACAAGACCTAACATTCGTGATCCTATGGATCTCCTGTTTAACTTTTCTTTCAACTAAAATGCTTCTATCTTAGAGGTCATGATGACAATTGGTGCATTATAGACCGATTGGCTAATTTCATATTAACTTATGTGGGATAACGGGTCGAGAAAATTACTTGTATCTGTTTCAAATATTCGTATACCGTGGTATGACGTTAAAACATCGATCATTATTTTGGATGACCGATTCATTTTCTGCTTTTAATAATGTTCCTAATCATCGTCGTGAACTCATTCCAAAATCTTCACATATCGTACTATTCTTAGACTGATGGTTGGTCAAAGGAGAAATACATATTTACAAAAAATGCGTTAAGATCATTTTATATAGTGACGTTTGGTATTCTTAAATCCCGACGGTTAACTTTCTTATCATTGTTGGTCTTCTATTGATTTCAAGACATCACTTTACAACGAAATTACATTCTAAAAGTTGTGGCTTATAAGTCTAACATACCACGGTAACTCGTCATCGTTTTCCAACGTTAAATCTCAAAGCATCTCGCATTTCACTGGAAGAGTTCAGGTTGGCATACACTATGTCAAGAATCTTGTAAGATTCCATAAAGTGAAGCGTTCATCTATAATCAAACGTCAAACATTGTCCGTTGTACACTTACCCTTCATTATAATTCTTTTGTTCATTTAAGTTCATTCTTAATTTCAGGACGAAATTATTTTAAGTTGGGGAGACTGTGATATTTCATATTTTTGTTAAAATTAAAAGTTAACTTCGTTAAATTTTAAAAGGGCCTTTTATGCCATTTTAAAACTTTGAGGACTTATTATGCTTGATAATTAATTTGGTGATTAACAAATTAATTAAATAATAGAAATAATATTTTTAATGTTTAAAACGTTTGGTTGATATTATAAAGCTTAACTTAAAGTGATAATAATCTTAAAAATAATTGTTATAATAATAATAATAATAATATTAATAATAATGATAATGATAATAATATTAATAATAATAGTCTAAGTTTTATAACTTTAACTTGTAATTAATAAGTATTTACATGAAATAATAACAATCTAAATCTTCAGGGGGCTAAACTGTAATTTAGTTAAAACTAAAACAAAACTTTAATTTTCAGTTGATAATTTCTTGAAATCTCAGGGGCCATTTGTGTAATTATATTAAAAACCCAAATGCTTTTCCCCCCTCCCTCGCGATTCCCGGCCACAATCCGGCCACCTCTCCGGCGACCACCAATCGACCAAAAACAGCCGATTAAAGTGCAATTAAACCGGTTCTTAATCGTCGCACGACAGTTTCGAATCAGTCACCCAAACTAATTTGGATTAAATACCCGTTAAACAAACACAACTCAAAACCGTAATCTACATTCAAACTATGAACTCATTCGACCTGAAATTGATCGAAACGTGCCTAAAACCGAGGGTAAATCGTCATCTCTATACTCCTAAAACTAGTGGAACTCTTAATTTCATTTGAAACATACACGCACATCACATACGATCACCCTCCTCGGTCACGACCTGCATCTTAATCGAGGTCCATGTTCGAAGCTAAATTAATCACAATTGACAGAGGGCTTTTGTTCATTATCTACCTTATAATCTATCTGCAAGGTTAATTTGATTAACAACAACGTTTGCGCTTTGAATCATCATCCACATCGTCGCGACTGTTCTTCCCATCATCTCCATCAAACTGAACTCAATCACGTAAGTTTCATACACCAAGATCCTTGTTTTCATCTAGGGATCAAAAGCCCTATGGTGTATTTCATTAACAACATCAAATCTATGTTCAATTTGACTCAATTCGATTCTAGGGTTCTTGAGTAATTGGGGATAACTAATTGTTTGTGTTTAAAACGATTAAAAACCAAGAGAAACCGCGGCTGAGAGCCTTGGTTCACTGGTTAAGACTCTGCATTCTCAACATGAGGTCCCGGGTTCGAACCCGGGCACCCTCATGTATTTTTTAAGGCTTTTCAGCCATATATTAATTTTACAAAATTTTTAATAAATATAAAAATAATTTTTATAAACTATAAATATTTTTTTTAAACATCAAACAAATTTCTGAAAATTTATTTTTTTTAATATCTTAACATCTTATTTTATTTTATTAAAACAAATAATATAACTAGTTAAATAATTTATAAAATAAGACTTTAAAATTTGTTTATCTTAACAAAACATTACAATTGGATTATTTTCTTGTTTTAGCTTACTAATTATTATTTATTTTAAATAATAAATAATAAATCATTTAGTGTAAACGTTATTCTTTTAAAGGCAAATTATTTTTATCTATCTTTTATATTTAAATTGTTTTCTTTTAAAATAATTAAATAATTATTAGACATGAAACAATAAATCTTAATAATATTAATTTTTTTACAAATATTATCTTCTTATAAAGTATACTTTAACAAATGGTTTAGATTAATAATTTTTATTAATCAATATGTTATTCCTATTATTTTAAACAATTATAAAGATATAATTACCTTATCAATATTTATACTTAAAGTCATATCTAAAATACTTAAATATATAATTCTTCTAATGGCGTCAAAATGTAAATAATTACTTATCAAAACCCTTAAATCCATCAAAACCCTAATTCTTATTTGAATGTTAATCATATTATTAATCTTCATCTTGTAATATATATTTAGGTGCCTTGTAATTAATACTTTCGGATTATCTTTTGGATCTTACTTTAATCTTTTACATCATCTTGTAATGCCTTTATCAATGTGAGTATTTCCATACCCCTTTTTCTTATTTTCACACTTTGAGGTGAAACATGTTAACTTATATCATTGCACTTGTAAACTTATTTGAGACTTGTAAACTTTATGGCATTTCATCATGTAAAGTTGTGGTTAGTTGAACTTTGTGGTTACCATGTTATGACGTTATATGTACAATCATTAACTATTGCTAGCCTGGCGACGTCATAGATCTATGGGCCTGACAAGCCTGCTTGGTTGATCCAAGTACACTTAGCTAATCGTATATACTTATAACTTGGTTGATCCAAGTACACGTTTGAAACTTGTAAAACTTTGTCAAGGTTTGATTGATGCATTGTTCATAACATCCCTAATCACTTTATTCACTAACTTATGACTTGAATTGCCATCTTTTATATACTTATGTATCGAAAACTATGGAATGCTCACCAACATTTTTATGTTGACCTTTTATTTTTAACATGTTTCAGGTTACTCTTTGAAGCTTATTACACTTAGGATTGGACTTAAAGAAATAAACGAATGATCTGGATCCTTTTATACTTGTATTCTAGATGTATCTTTGTTTGAACATTTACTTGTATTGTTACAATTGAATCTTGATTAATATATTTGGAACTAATAATAGCGTTATGTGGCTGTGAACAATCGTAACTCTCACACCTCGACGTTTCCGCCGTCAAGGTTGGGGTGTGACAGTTGCAGTTGGCTGCGATGTCAGTATGCTTTCTGAACTGTTCGACTGTTTTCTCGAACGTACAATTAATAATAGCTTTTATTGGCATAAACCTGATACCTCGCAACGTATTGTTGAAGCTTTCGGAAATGTTTGTGGTCAGGTTACCCCAACGACGATGATTTTTATCGTGTAGAAGCGTCCACTTACTCTCTTTAATAGCTTTTAAATATTCCCACGCTTCAGGATTGACGCTTGTCATTTGACTTACACAATAGTTATACTTTCTTTGTTGGGTGGTGCTTCTGATAGACCAACATAGCCTTTTTAAGGTAGAAACCTTGAACTTTGCATGAGGTTACTTCGAACATGTCTGAGACAAAATCGATGCACAACATTATTTTTCCATTCTTCAAGAGTATTCATAGCACGAATAATTCCTTTGTGCCTATCGAAAATAACACACAATTTTTTTCCCAAACCAATAGAATTGTGGTTAACTGCAATGTGTGACCAAATTATTGAAAAAACAAGCTCCAACTTTCTACCGTCTCTTCATCTACAATTGCATAAGCTACCGGCATTACGTAGTTGTTTGCATTTTTTGCAACTGCAATTAACATTTTTCCACAGTAGGAACCTTTCAAGAAAGTGCCGTCAACATATATCACCGGATGACAATACCTGAATGCGTTAATTATTGGACCGAATGCCCAAAACACATATTTAAATGTGTAATAAGCAGATGTACCGGTCGGATGATGTAACCATTCCACAATAACATGGTTCTGCTCTTGTAATGCGTTGATGTACGTAGGTAATTCCTCAAAATTACTGTCCCAACTACCATAAATATTCTCAATAGCAGCTTTTCTAGCTCGCCAGGCTTTATTATATGAAACATCAACATTCAACGTGTCTTTCAAATGCGCTTGAATTTGCTTGATGGGAAAAGCAATATCTTGACGAATAAAATGGATGATACGGGTAACAATATCTCTGCATTTGAAACTTCTATTGTTGTTACCAACAACAGTACCAAAGCAGTTGTGGGAATTCACCCATCTTGAAATTCTCCACATGTGATGATCATGGTTCTTGGAAGCATAAACATACCATGAACATGGAGGACCACTATGAAGATTATTGTTGTAATTAGGGCTGGTGCTGTAGCACTTTACTCTCCATCTTGTACGTTTACTTTCAACTACAACAGCCTCTCTGTTACGTGCAAGATTCCATAACCGCACAGCATGCATCACTTCATCTTTCGATTTAAAATACATTCCAACACGAATTTGTTTGACTCTTCATTCCATATATCCATATGGTCTTCATCGTCAAAATCAGCATCTTCATAATCTCTTAACTCCTGAGGATCTTCAGAATAGTTCACCTCCCCGTAAGATCCTGGAGTAACACCAGAATTATAATTGTTTGAAACTCCATAAGTGTTGTTGTCATCATCACTGGATTCTTCTTGTGATGGAATGAGTTCAGTATCTTCACTGCTTTCTGAACGACCATCATCCGACTTATCAAAACCTCCATTATCATCATCGACTTGATGATGAGAATTGGTTGACGGACCGGCTTGATAATCATGCGATCTTACATTGACTTGATGATAAGAATTGCTTGACGGATCGGGTGCTTGAGATACAGAGAAACCGCGTACGAGATCCATATAATTGGATTGTTGTACAGACAATTTTGGCTCAATGATAACATAAACATTTGCTCGAAAATTATCAACATTTTCTCCCAGATAATACAAAACATCTAGACTTGAGTCATTGAAAATTTCAGAACTTTGAGAGAAACTAGCATAAGAGTAATATAATTTTAATTTCAAATTATAATACTCTTTTTAAACCTGAAGATGATTATAAATCAAATCTACAAACTCTTCGTATGAAACTCTATTACGAAGAATAATAGTTGAACTTCTAGTAGAAACATCACATATGATATTTCCATTTTCGAATGAAATATCACCACCCCAGTATATTTGTAGAAAATAAGACCGAGACATGATAATGAATAGTTTTTTTAAAAGTGTGAATTGATTTGAGTGAATTTGTTTGAGTATAATATATGAAAGTAGGTTAAATGTGTGGATTGTAATGTTTATTTGAGAACCCGCCCTTGCCAAGGGCGAGTTCTCAAAAATTTGTCATGTCTATCACGTTGTCAGGTAAGTGTGTGGAGGGGATTTATGCATTTAAGAACCCGCCCTTGCCAAGGGCGAGTTCTCAGAAACCAAGACTAGTCAAATCGGTCACACAATCACACGGTCACACAATCACATGGGCATGGTCAAAGCAGCAGAACCCGCCCCTACCAGGGGCGGGAACCCCTAAGGTCAAATCGGGTCAAGATTTTACCCTCTTGTCAATACTCTCTCTCTCTCTCTAAAAACCCTATTTTTTAAAAAAAAATCTGATTTTTGGCATCCATTTATTTGTTCTAGATTGCAGGTCACGTGGCCTTTAGGAATGGATGTCCAAATGAGATATCATTAATTCATAATTTTGATGACATGAAGTGGAGCATGGGCCCTTGAATTAAGAATAGATGCAATGTAGACCAACGTTAATTTTCAGAGCTAAGATTTAAGGCCCATATGAATTTATTAAATACAAGCCCATGTGAATAAACGGAGGGAGGCGGTCACGATAATTTATGATAAAAGGCAGAGAAAGGGATGAAGAGGGGGCAGCCTCATATTGAAAAAAAAAACACAGTAGGAAAAAAATCATTCTTTAGGGGATCCAACTTGGAGCTTTTGAGTACGATTAAAGAACAAGATCGGAGAGGAAGGATTGAAACATTCGAGTATTGAAGATCGTTCGGTTCTATTTCATTTTCGATTATATTTCTTTGTTTCGTCAATTCTCTTGTTTATGCTACTAAAGTTTGCATCTTTATTATCGTTTTTAATGTTTATAAACGTTATGAGTAGCTAACTTTTTAGTACTACCTAGGTTTGGTTGAAAACTATTCATGTTTTGATTAAATATTTGGTTTTGATTTCGTATATTGTTTATTAATCTTAGAACTTGATTACTTTCTCAATTAAATATGAATATGTGTATTGTTTTATGCTTGAAGGTTAATGACATGCTCATGTATGTTTGATCTTGATTGATTACGTGACATCTAGATTAGGTTTCCACGTTAAAATTAATTACTTTGTGTTTTTAATTTTAATCTTTGATTAGAGATAATCTTAGGAGTTTGACTATGATTTTGATAGTATTTACAACGTGCTACCTTATCTAGAACCTAGGGGTGATAGATATTGCTTAAAACCTCCTATCCATTGCTTGTTAGATTTAGATTTCACGAGAGCGTATTTTGCCTTTCACTCGTGGTGTTAGTGTTTTAGGGTATTTAATTAGATTTAATTAAGTTGTCCTTTGTCTTGAGGTTAGAAAATATAATCTCAAAGATAATGTGGTAGAAAACCTAGGGGTGATCTTCCATTAGACATTTTAATAAATCACTCTTGTGCTTCACACGTGTCTTTGGTTTTCTTAGGGAGTAGCAACATAACTAGTCAACATTAGATCCATATTTTTACAGATAGCCAAATGAATCATTACCTTTAGGTCATCATATGTTAGTTGGATTCCTACCTAGGTAGTTATTTCACATATTTGATTGCATTCAAGTTTCCAAGTTTGAATTCTTATTTGTTTATTTTCTCCGTCGTGTAAGATTAATTAATTTTAGTAAATTTTTTATTATTTATTAATTAAAATAACCCAATTAATTAGGTTAGAAGTCGATAGAGGTTTAGTAACAAAAGCCGCCAAAAGTGTCCACGGATTCGATATTCTGACTTACCTAACTTTACTATATCACCACCGGCACACTTGCCGTTTGTGTGAGGTTTAGTTGGGAATTTTCAATTTTAAAACTAATTTGTGAAAATAACATTTTCAAAATAAAATAATATATATTTTTCACACATCAGAAAGTATGTCACTAGTTGTAACAGCATCCACTATACGAAGGAATTATGGTTTTCGCATTCGAAATCTACACTGAAAGGTTGCATCAGACGTTCTTCGCCCTTCCCACGTTCCCGATTACAATACATCCTTTTTACTCTAGGACGATCTCCCATGATCATATCCGGCATGCTTCTGAGTAACTCACTAATGATGTTATCAATTTGTTGTTTTGCTGACCAACCCGTGCTTCCCATTCATTATATTCCTGATCAAAATATAATGAATCGGAATCCCCAATATTATTTTTATTCTGAGACATTTATCAAAGGTAATACATGAAAAAGTCGGGTATAGATTGGAAAGAAAGTATGTTAATGACCCTAGTATTTATACAAGAAAATAATGATATCTAGCATTTTTTTTAAATTAAAGATAATATTTAGATATTTATCAAAATAAAATCCAAACTTCCAATAAAAAGTTAACACGTGTAAATGAAGATAGTGTTAGATTTACTAGACGATAACATAAACAACAAAATTACTTACACAATACAAACATACACTGAGCTAAATAAACTATCTTGAAAACCATGAAATACACCGAACTTTGGTTAGTTTCCATAAAACTTCGACATTAGATATCGTTTCATATTTTCTTCTTCAGGCGACAACATGTTCTTCTGTAGCAGTGTGTTCAAATGTAGAAGCTGCATTTTCATTAGCTTTGTTTCCTTCATGTTTTGTTCTCTTTCTTTCATATTTTGTTTCCTTTGTTGATCTAATTCAATTCTTTTTTTCATGACTTCTACTTCACTTTCTCTAGTAAGTCTTATTGCACGAAGTTCTGAAACAATTTCATTTGAAGCCTTACCTTTACCCTTTTTCTTAGCTGCATCTCTGCCTAGCAGATGTTGAATTGTTGAACCATCACTATTTGGCGTTTCTGGGGTGGAATAGTCCCCCTCTACAGACGTCCTTGATCTTTTTGTGCTTGTGCCACTATCTTCTTCCACTTCAAATTCAATACGGGAACGTGTTATGTCACGATCTACTTGTAATTCCCACTTTGGGTGTTTAGACATAACTTCATTAAAAACAATGGAATCGTTAAACTTGCTCCCACCATTGGCCTCGTAAATTTTGTGAGCGTCATTCTCAACATCTTTCAAGCTCATTCCACTTCGTTTTTGGCGATATGCTTCACGGTATGCAATACCCACTTTTGGGCATTTTCGTTAAGGCGTTTAAAACGACCTCTCATTTGATCTTCATTTCTCTTACCAATATGATGAGGATTTTCTGCTTGAGTTGCGTCATACAATTCCTTTACTCGTGCCCAACGTGTTTTTATCTGGCTTTTTCCATGAATATTATCTTTGCTAGCCATGCACCATGCTGACATTAGAGCAACATCTTCAGCAGCATCCCACTTGTTATAGCGTATATGTTTTTCAGTAATTCGTGAGGTTTGAGGGTTTTCTGTGATAGGTATTTGATTTGAAATCGGAGAGAAAGTAGAGTTTCTATAGTATTGAGTACTTGAATAATCTTTCGCATCTTCAAGATTGAAGCAAAAATTTGGATCCATGGTTGAAAATAAATAAATCGAAAGTGATTAGGAGTAGAGAAGAAGTGATATGTACTATGTCAATATTATACTCTATAAATAGAGAAAAAAGTTATGATTTTAGTATTTAATTTATATTTTTAATAAAAGTGATAGGTTCCTGATAACAAATTTTATCTACAAAATATAAATTACACCAATACTAATTTTACATGTGTCCATTTAATTAGTTTCTTTTAATTTTTTTTAAAAAATGACATTTTAATATTCAAATTGATGCATTGGTTTGTGTAATATTATCTTGTATTTTATATTTTATTGAATGAACCCACTAAAATGTTTAATAAGGTGTTGCATCTTATGTTTTTACTTTGAACCTAAAACTTTTTATCTTTTCTAATTTGACATCACAATATTTTTTATTTTCAACTTTAATCCCTTATAATTTTTATTTTTTGCAAATTTCCATTTTTCATTTCATTTATGTTTTGCAAGTTAACACAACGCATATGCATGTGTAGTTTAATATTTTTATCTTTCGCTTTACGTTTTGTTCTAAAGTTTGTGAGTTAACACAGTGCAATGTCGCAACGTGCATGTGTGGTTCAACGTTCTTACGTCTATTTTTCCCGTTTGACAGGTTCGTCGCAATGCGCGGGTTCTAGATTAACTTAGTTAAACTTTTATATGTTTTACGTTTCGGTCTAATTTATCTGCGTTAACACATGCAACTTTAGTATTGGTGGTCGCTGGCAGTGGTGTGACATTTTGGTGATATTTGGTACGGTTTTACGCCCCTGTCGCAACGCGGGGGGCTTAATTCTAGTTTTTTACTAACTAAAAATTATTATTGATTTGTGTTTAAAATTAAGAAAATAAAAGATTATGAATTTTGATACACTTTTTGAATAAATAATATTATATTTCTATATGATAAGTTTTATTAAAATAAAATACACTAAACCAATTACAATTTAAGTTTTGACATATTTTAATAGAAATACAATAAAAAGTGGGGAATGACCCAAAATCAACAACCGAACCTTGGTCGGTCCACCAACCCGGTCACAACACATACATGATTTGTTTATTTTCTTTAATTAATTTACCACCAACCGACCGAACGATATACTCTCGATGGGAGTAGTCTTAGATGCTTACCTTATTTGCACCTCTCTTGTGCATTCATCATATACACACTGAAAATCATACTACACCTAAACTTTAAAAGACGAATACACAATACAATATCTGTGAAGTTAAAGACAAGTTCATTAAAACACTTGCTACTTACTAGTACACGAGATAATAAAACTGGAGTACATGATTAATGAAGAAAACCATCCTTATTCTAAGTCATTACATCATCTTAATTCTTGTCTCCGGTGTTGTGAGGACCTCCTCCTCCATACCCTTTCCCTCCACCAAAACCACCACCAAAGCCGCCACCCGAACCGCCAAAGTGACCATAACCATAGCCTGGACCCGTCCGAGAGTCGAATCCACCACGACCACCGTAAAACCTCCTCTCGAACCATAGCCCCTACCCACAAATCCTTTAAATGGTTTTCCTCCGTAGCCATATCCACCCAGTTGCCCGGGCCTGACCCAAAACCACCACCTCCGCCTACATTGCCGCCACCGCCACCGCCACCATATCCAGCACCAAATCCACCTCCACCCTTACCACCTCTACCACCACCAATTCCTTTACCCGGACCCGATCCACCAGCATAACCACCACCTCCACCTATATTATCACCAACAGAACCACCACCACCTCCACCCACATCACCACCACCAGTAGAGTCACCACCTCCACCCATATTACCACCACCACTTCCACCAACATCATCATCACCAGAATCATCACCTCCACTCATATCACCACCGGCAGAATCACCACCTCCACCCACATTACCACCAGGAGCCCAAATCGACTACCGCCACCGCCCACTCCACCCCTCCCCCCGTTACCATAACCACCCTTGTTCTTTGATCGGTTTCCCCTCCCTCCGCCACCACCACCGCCACCACCACCACCATATCCAACCCCTCCACCACCATCGTTTCCACCATAAGCCGCCACAGTAGTGTTTTGATCATCACTTCCAACATCTAATCCGTCAGTCTGATTACCCCACAAGCCCCCTAATCTAGCAGCTCCAACAGCTACATGATTATCAAGCCCCCCCAAACAGTAATAAAAACATAGAAACAACAGAACACAACATATTTTCCTTCCATAATCCTGTTAATGACTTTAACTACCTCGACTATTTTGTTAATTAAAATTAATTACCTGATTACCTTGCTAATGACTTTAACAATGCCATTACGAACTTGTTAATGCCATATCGTTGGATAATCGAGAGCACGAAGACTATGAAGCATGAATATATATCAAGTAATTTGTGAAATTTCCTTGTGTTGATCTTCTATAAGTACATTTTTGGTTCATTGTAGGAAAGAAGACTAGATGCATTATTTGGTGCAGTGCAATAGGCGTGATTTTGGCTAAGGTTAGTTTGGTAGCAAGAACAATTTGCATGATGCTAAAGAGTTTGGGAGGATCATGCTAATTGCTATGGTGATTAGAGTTGCTCAACGAACCTGATATCTTAACTTGTTGGCTACCACCCGCATTGAACTCGATCAAGTCTGGTTAGAAATTTGACTTTAGCATGGACGGACATGGTATATAAAGGGCTAAGGTCAAATGATTGTGCAACTTTATTTACATATATTATGATTTCTCAACCGACCCCAATGTATTTTATAGGCAACCATGAGAATTTTAAAGTTGCTTAAAAAAGATAAGATCAACATATATATGTTACATTTGAAAAAAGAAGTTAGCAAAAAGATGAGTACTCAATCTTATTAAGTTCTTTAGTAATTCAACTATTCTTTTTTAAAGGGTCCTTTTAAATAGACACCCCATTATTTTAAATCAACACCCCAAAATTTCTATACGGGTCGTATAGCCCCATACGCGTCGTATAGGGGGGTCGTGTAGCCCTATACGGGGCGTATAACCCCTGACAGCCCCCTGAATTTTTCCTCGTAGTCAGTGTCAAAATTAGCTATACGCGTCGTATAGCCCTATATGTGTCGTATAGGGGGGGTCGTATAGGGCTATATGGGGCGTATAGTTCTCTGACACCCACCCTGAATTTTTCTCGTTTTCAGTGCATTCGACCCTATACGTCATGTATGGACCCATAAGCGACGTATAGGGGGTGTCGATTTAAAAAAGTGGGTGTCTGTTTACTAGGACCCTTTTAAATTGTTGTTAAAGAGTGCATTATTAGTTGCAATGACCCCCGCCCACACCACTATCCATGACCCCCGCCCACACCACTATCAGCTGCTACCAAGCTCCAACCATCACCTCCATCGACCTCCGCACCAACTAGCATGCCATTTGTCGAGCCACGATGGACAGGGCCCCCGACCCCAACTATCAGCCTTCATCCTACACTGCTGACAACCCAAAACTATTTGAAGTCATCGCCATTCGCCAACCTTCGATGGTGTGCACCCTCTACCAAATATCGACCCCGCCCCCACCATCGACACCTGACGCAAGTTGACAGTCGCCATGCTCATAGACGCTCACGACTAACACCTAAGCGTCACCACCAACAACCAATCGTGGTTGGTGGCGGTGCTCGATTTTGCGTAGAGGTGGCAATTGTTAGTTATCGACAGTAGGAAGTCAGGTGGTATCATTGGTTGTTCGGTTTTGACACTGGCATAGTCGGCGATGATGGTCGTTTGCATATGGCAATGAGCGTGGTTAGCGGTGACAATCGTTTGTCGGGCGGGGTCACAGTTGTCGATGGCAGTCGATGGTGGGCGCAGTTAGCACGTGATCAATTGTTGGCGGTAATGGAAGCGACGAGGTACGGTTAGTTTCCTATAGCGAGCGTGTTGATGACCATAGTTTGTTTTCGTCGATGGTAGTAGCGACAGTCGATTGTTAGCATTGGTTGGTGGTGACTAGTTGAGTGTTTACGATGGTTGGTGGCAGGGGAAGTTGTGGGCAATGTCGACAGAAGGATGTTGGCGGTTAGGGCAAAGGTCTAATGTCGGCGCAACATTTAGTGGTTGGTGGCACCGGTTGGTGGTTTGTAGCAGCGGTAGTCGGTAGTTATGGTTGGTGGTGACGGTTTGTAATGGGTGATAAATTTCAATTTATTTTTAACAGTTTTGTCACTAAAATGCATTTAGAACTTAAATTACTATGATAGAATTCAATGCTTTTAGTTTTCAAATCCTTTAGAAAACATAGAATTCCAATCTAATTACTTTGATAGAATCCATTCCTTTAAAGAAAACCTGACATGTGTCGACTAAGCTTACAATTATAGAGTTTAGGTAAGAAGCCGGCTAAGCTTGCCAATCAGAAAGATATGGGCTTAGCCTGAAACTAATTACCGGCTGACCCTAAGACCTAGAAGCCGACTTAATTAGTCTAAAATTAGGATATAGGATGACCCTATGAGTCTTGAAGTTGCTAAGCCTCTCAGGATATGAGCTTTAACTTGTAACTTTACATGTGGCATACCTTGTAGTCCGTCACTTGTGGCATACCCTGTAGTCCATCACCTATGGAATTTCTTTAATGTCCAAGACGTTGACTTAGCGTATAGCCTGTAAGTTGAAATGGTTGAAATAGACGACTGAGATTGGCTGGATCATACATGATCATAAGAGTTGTAGGCTGAAACTTCATTTGTAATCATGGCCATTTTGATAAAAAAAATTGTTCAACTATGACCATTTTGGTAAGTTACCCAAATACAATACCTACATGATAATTACACAACTAGTTTAGATAGATGTGTTCTGTTACTTTATCTCCTCCTTTACCACCCCTTTCAGATCAGCTTTATCCACCCTTAAAGTTTAACTAATTTACCCATTTGGTCCTTTTAAGTTGGTATTGTTATTATCTCCACAATAACCTAAACACTAAGATCATACTCGTAAATCTTACAACCTCAAACCCAAATCAAGGTGATAAATATGTTAGTTGAAAAATCTCCATAATCATAAAGTCGTGAACATCCCTATTTGTGGCTTTAAAGAAAAACAATTTAAACATTTAGTTCGGTGTCATGCAAGCAGATAGATTCTTGGTTATGGTCACAAAACTAGTTTTATTATATTTATAATTATAATTAAACTCAGCTTTTTACCAAGCAAGTGACAGTTAATATATGTTTTCTAAATGTAATAGAACATAATTTTCAGTTAGTTCTGTAATTCTATTACCCCTCAAATGACGCCCATAAAATACTCAAATGTTTATAGGGGTCTGGACTACTTGTTATACCATAGTGAGTATGAACAGAGGGTGTTGTCACGTAGTTATCATGTAGGCGCCGGTGTGATAACACTCATTAAACATGCATAATAGGTTAGCAAGTTTTTTATTAATTCGTTTTTATTAATCATAGAGAGCTTTGGTTGAAGGAATAATAAATGGTATGAAAGTGGTTGAAAGAAACACCCATGTGGGTTATGACGTTAAGATGGCCACACCCCTCTCCACGCCAAAAGAGGCTGTGTTTCAATTCGTATTTGTGAGCTGCATACTTGGCACTTGCCCTACCACTCATCGTGGTGACACATTGCCTCAATGGTGTCTACTAAAGTTTTCTAAACCTAAATTATCGTAATTTTTTTAACGTCCAACGAATAATTTTTAAGCCCGGTCACTCGGGTAAACCCATTGGCGAAAGGCCACCCACGCCCGCGAACTCAGACAGCGCTGGTAACCCCTCTCGCTTACCATTCCAAGGGAAACCCACCCCCAAAGGCTCACTATGGTAAAACCCTTGGCCCACTTGGAGCATATTGCACCTAGTGAAACTCCAAACCCATGACCTCCACTTTGGAAAGTCATAGGGTGCCTCCTCCTAAACCAGTTGATCTAGGACTCTCGGCTATAATTATCGTACTCCAAACATTTTTGACACAAATCTCTTGACAATGTTTTCGCATTCATGTGAATACATGTATCTCTTTGCATAAGTTTTATCTTAGAAAAATGTATATTGTTCTGATACTTATATTACCATCCTATTGTTATAATATTAAAATCAAATTGAAGTAGCTATAAGAGTTATACTTTTTGCACTTCGTTATATATACATCACTGTTGATGATTTATGTTATTGTTAGGTGTTGAGTATGTAACTTTTTTAATGTTTTTTGAATCAGATTGGACTGGTTGGGACCGGATTTCGAAGGTCAGATCGGTCCGATCCACCATAAATTGTTGTACTATGTGGATTGAAATGTTAATATTTCTTTTAATGTATAGTAAAATGTACAACACCTCATGTAAAAATGAATTGATAATTATAATTATATAAATCATAAACTACAAACATATATTATGTTTGAGTCAAGTCGGTTTCGAATAAAACTGATATCAACATATAGATAAAATAAGTACGTTACGATGGTGTATTTGGGATTTTATAAAGCTTTATATTTAAAAAAATAAGACAAAAAATAAAATATCTTTAAAACTAGTTGTAATACTAAAATAATAAGCTAAAATAGTATTCTTTATGTTTCATGCACTGTATATCACTGTTCATCTTTTCTGTTATGTATATAGTATATACTAGGTTATTAACCCGTGTATTTGGGATAAAAAAAAATTCTATTATTAAAATTTGCAAAACAAAATTACTTATAATAAAATGCAAAGTTACATATACAATACACAAATCTACAAAAACTTTTTTGCATTTGTATACATCATCTTTCAGAGACTTTCATCATACTTAGAAGTTGAAAAATTGTCTCCTTACGTGGATTTTTGTATGAGTAAACATGACTTTTCTTCTAAACACTTTTCGGACCGGTGAAACCATTTTTTCAAATAACTTCCTTGAATTATAGTATCCTACAAGCAAAAAAAGATATGAACATATATATAAATATGTACAAATATAATAGATTAAATTTAAGGTTTAAAAAAAGTAATACATTAGAAATACCATCTCATTTGCATCAAGTAAGTTTCGTGTTTAAACAAAGGTTGCCTCATATCTTATAATTCTAACCTTAAGGGTTATAATCACCTTTCAATATATCAAGGATGTTAAGAAAAGTTCCTTTAATATATCAAGTTGTTAAGAATGGTTATTCCTATTGGATCCAATATCTATCATTAAACAAAAAAAAACAGCAGAATTTTTCAAAATATAA